>JAVJIF010014096.1:0-109559 GCA_038442645.1 Agave tequilana | reverse complement strand
ATACACTTGCCCTGAGGCTATTAGAAGCACGCTCTCTAAAGATTATCTTATGCATGTTCTAACCTTGATTCCGCTTTTGCAGTGTGGAACAAGTTAACAACCACATCCACCTCCAAGCTTCAATTGCCTATCCAACCGGAGAAATCTAGTGGAGAATCCGAGTCTCAATGCTACATGGTCCAAGGGAATGACTCCCTTGAGGTACAATCGGAATCTCAATTAGATGCTAATGATGCTAGTTCTTCATGTGATGATTATGTTGATGCCAATGGTTTAAATGAAGAACTATCTATAGTTTGTGAAAAATTAATTGAAAAATATAAATTGTTGAAAAAGAAGACTTTTGCATTAAATAAAGAAAATGAAAATTTGTCTTCTAAGCTTGATTTGGTTTTGCAAGAGAAAGAGGAGATTTCTAATGAAAGGAACTCATTGAAATCTAAGCTTGATCTTGTCATAAAGAAAATAAATTTTGAAAAATAAAAATGATTGTGAAACAATTTTAAAGAAAAATGAAAACTTGTCTTCAAAAATTAATTTTGTTTAAAATAGAATGATTCTTTAAAAATAAAAATTGTTTCTATTTCTAAGGATTTAGAAATTTGTTTAAAGAAAAATGAATTTTTACAAAATAAAATTGATTCTCATGTTTGCCATGCTAGGGTAGTTTCACCTAGTTTACCTATTGCATGTGCCACCTCTTCTTTAACTGAAAATTATATATCCATGCTTAAGAAGAGTTTTGTTTGTTGGGGCTCCACTTTGAGCCATTGTGCCAAGAGCCATACACGTTTGGAATCCTTGTTTCGAAAGAAACAAGTTCTATTATGCATGCACACCCTACACGGCATACACATACTTCCCACGGTCACCATCACCACACCATGTATGCTCATGTGTACACTTGTACACATTGTGGACGTAAGGGCCACCTTGCTAGATTTTGCTATGATAGAATACATGATGAAAATTTAGCA
This sequence comes from Agave tequilana, assembly GCA_038442645.1. Lineage (NCBI taxonomy): Eukaryota > Viridiplantae > Streptophyta > Magnoliopsida > Asparagales > Asparagaceae > Agave > Agave tequilana. The sequence goes on along the minus strand of JAVJIF010014096.1, from coordinate 108,582 downwards.
AATAAATTTGTTTGGGTTAGAGAAGGTACTAACCCCCATGGACCCAAAAAGTTGTGGGTACCAAAGACCACCCCTATTGTATTTGATGTAGGTGTGGGCTCTCGCATGACGTGAGAGTATCGGTACCTTGGAGTGGATGCGTTCCGAGCCTAAAGAGTATTATTTGGATGCATCACTTTCAAGGAATGTTTGGTGGGAGGACCACCTTGGTTTGGAGTACTAGAGAGGTGCCCTCATCGGTTTTGGTATCGATCTCTAACTCCTATTTATTTACATGCTTTCATATCATTATTTTATAGCATGTTTCAATGTTATAGATTATTATGATAATGCCATGATTATTAGATCTTTGACTTGCATGTATAGCTTTTGAGACACCCATGTTTAAAATGGACCATTATTTTGTGTGTTCTCACCTTTGTTTTGCTATCATGTCTATCATAGTTCTAATAACATGAGGATTTACATAATAGTCATGTATATTTATCATGTTGATTTATTCTTGTTTTATGCTTTAAATGTTGAATATATGTTAAATGTTAGTTTTCATTAAGACTAGGATTTATACTTGTATATATAGTGGGCCACAAGTAAATTTATATATGTTGTGCTTGAATGATTATTTGTACCCATTAGATGTGCTAGTATAGTCTAGTTTGATGATTCATGCATTTAACTTGTATTCTTATTTTATCCATGTTTTCATGTTTTTCATGTTTAACTTCATGTATATGTCCATCTTGTCTAACCTATGATTATACATATACATCCTTTGAGCCAAGTGCCTTCATCCATATACATTTGTGGACTCGTTGTGTTTAGATATGTATGTATACTTTAGTTTGTATAAGACACACATATGCTTGAAGATTAAATAATTTTGATGATTTTCATGTTTGCATGTTTAAAGGAATATTGAGCTTAATGTCTATTTTTCATGATTATTAATCTTCACATTTATTTTGTACACTCACTTTTCTTGTTTACTCATGTTTATTTTCATGAGTATAATATGAGCTTTATGGACTTTTGAGTGTTTTTAGTGATCATGTGATTTATATAGTTCATAAATATTTTTTGTTTTATTCCTTACTTGAAGGATTTCGTACTAGTTACAAGTTTTTCCATTTAACTAGTTGCGGGATTCTTCGATATGGTAGAAGTTTTCAAGAATACTATATTTTTCAAACCTATTTTGAAAACCCCTACCTCCAAAGGGTGGTTGGATGGGAGATCATGCTCATGTATGCTTTATAGTGAAATCATTTTAAACTTGAACATGATTGAGAGGATAGGATATGAGGTATACACTGATATTATTGTTGTTTCAATTGGTATCATTGGATCCTTTCAATTTGTATCAATATTGACATTTTTGTATACTCATATATATTGTTTTATTTTGGTATCATATGTTCTTAATGACAAATACTTACAATTGTATCAAGATGCTTATTTGAATAATTTCAATTGATATCAATTTTTATGTGTTTTTCTCAAAAGTTGGTATCAATGCCTTATTTATTTTCATTGGTTTATATGTTCACTTTCAATGGTATCAAGTCACTACTTTGACATATTTTTAAATTGATATCTTAATTGATTGTCACCCCTTATTTACATCATTTTGTTTTAGACAAAAAGGGGAGAACATTGTTTTATTATTTTTAACCCCTTTGTTGATTCTTTATTTCGAACAAAAAGGGAGAGAAGAATTTATTGATTTGTTTTTACTTTGACCACTTGTTGATGATTGACAAAAAGGGGGAGAGGTATTTGGTTTATATGCATATTTTTGTATGCATGTTTTATTATCTAAAAAAAATTGATAGTATTGTTTGTGTTTGTGTTTATGTTTATTGGTATCAAGAGCATATTTTGAAGATTTGTTTTGTTTATGCATGTACTTGCATTCATGTTTATGTGCTTCATTGCCATATATTTATTGTTTAATGCTATACATGAGTTAAGGGGGAGCTTCTTTGAAGCTTAACTTTAATCCATGCATATATAACTCATGAGTTTTGTCATCATCAAAAAGGGGGAGATTGTTGGCCCAGAGGCCTTCCACTCTAGTTTTGATGATGATTAACTCATGTAGTTATGTTTACTAATAATCTTGTGATGTTTAGTTTCAGATCATTTAGCAAAATATTAGTTGGTGATTGCTTCAACAAAGAAGTTGGAAGCTTTCACATGGTGATTCCAGAGCTCGAGCATCAAGATCATACCTTGCACTCGTTGGAGTCTAGCTCGTGGATCACGGTTTGGATCGAGTCGACTTGAAGAGGGAAGATCGTCAAGAAGACTTAGGTATCCTAGTTTAGTTTAGTGTGTTTAGATCCATTTGTAAAGCTTAAAATAGTTGATATGCTCAAGTGCACAATACACACAAGTTTATGTTTTGGAATTGGTTTTCATAAATAGTTTAGATCAAAACAAGTTTAAATGGTTTTATATATATTAGATGTGTTCGATATACATACATGCTTCATATCTTAGACAAACTTATTTTGATATGCCTATTCATGAGTTTTAGAAAAATCAGATTTCCTATTGAAAAATCCAAGTTTGGTAAAATACAGTTTTTAGTTTTTGATAAAAATGATAAGACACAAAAATGGTTCAAATTGCTTGATATTTGAGTTGAAATTTTTATCACATGTTTATATATCAATGCAAAATGTTAAAACTATTTTTGGGGATTTTTAGAAGATTTATAAGAATTTTTTGAAATATTTTTAACATGTGTTTCTGACCCAGAACAGTGCCTGACAGCTCTGGCGGTCGACCGCTCCGGTCGACCGGACTCCAGAGTCAGTCGACCGGGTCGGTCGACCGACGTGTACAGACCTGTGCACGTTTGGCCAGACACTTGGGCGGTCGACCGTTACGGTCGACCGGCCAGAGAGCTTTGCTCTCTGGAAATTTTCGGTCGACCGGCGGTCGACTGCTGGCTCCCAACGGTCATATTTATGACCGTTGGCGGTCGATCGGGTGGTCGACCCCCAGCCGCTTTTGGCTGAGAATTCAGCCAACGGCTAGTTTTAGGGTTTGGCCTATATAAACCCCATTTCTTTGAGATTTTGGCTAAGGTTTTTGAGAGCAAAATTTTTCTATTCTCTGATTTAAAAACAAGTTTTCAAAAGTGTTTAAGTGCCAAAAAGATCTATCTTATTTGTTTTTAAGTGTTTTGTTATTTCAAAGAAAATAGGTTTTGGGAATTGTTTCTTGGTCTAAATTTCTATATTCATTTGGTATTTTTCCCAAGAGATTTTCTTTGATCAAAATACTTATTTTCCACACTTGAGCTATATCATTCTATCCTATTCTATTAGGATCTTTTGTTTTGTGGAAAAGAGGAATTGTTTGTGGTTGAAAGAAACCACCAAGTTGTAAACCCTCCTTGTATTGTTGCATCCCTCTTTGGTAGAGGTTGATCGGAGTGGTATTGTTTTGTATCCCTCTTCGGTAGAGGTGAATTGTGGTTGTTTGGCTACGGGCCTACCCCTCGGTTGTGAGGTGGTGTTTGAGAGAGGAGTTCGGTACTCCCGGTTGTACAAATCCTCCTCGATGGAGGTTCCCTCGGTGGGAGTCCTCGGTGGACAAGTTAGTGGATTGAAAATCCTTCTCTGTGAAGGCAGGGACGTAGAGCTAGGGGCTCGAACCTTGGAACACATCTTATTGTTTGCGTTTGATCCATTGCCTCTAAAACTCTCTCTCTCTCTCTCTCTCTCTCTCTCTCTCTCTCTTTATTTGTGTTGTGCATCATTCTTTCATTCATATCTTGCATGCTTGTGTTGTCCTTGCATTATTCATATTGCTATTCATTTTATGCTTGGATTGATTGTGTGTGCCTCACTTATACTTAACCACGAGAGCTTCATATAGCACCTCAACCCTTATCTAGGGGAATCAAGTGGAGTTAGTTCAGAGCCCTTCACGGGAAATTCGGCTACACTCGTTGGTTGTATTAAGTGTTTGTACAAATTTATTTTAGCTTCCGCATTTAGATTCTAGATTAGCACTATCACCTATTCACCCACCTCTAGGTGATTTACAGTTTCCTATTTCCTACTTCCCTCTTAGAAGAGGGCCCTGGTCTTAGCAGTCAGGGGTCTGTTTAAAACCGTTATGCCGAGTATGCACGGGATACACCTACCCGATAAGAGCTCCTCGATCATTTGGTTTCCAATTAAGATAATAAAATGGTATAAATAATAGTGACATCGGAAACGCTTGTTATTTGGTCACTCTCTCGTTCGTATCATGGTACCCTAGGCCATGTTTGGATGGGTTTCGTCCGGAGTGCGAGCTCCGGTATGAACTGCCAGTGGTATGGGATACTGGAGGAGATTGAGTAAAATACTAGGCAGTACTGATTGTTATTATTGTATAAATCACCTGACATGCTCGACACATGTATATTATTGTCCCTTTATATTTGTTACTATTCCTGATATCTTATCCACAATCATGTCACCTGTATACCTTCTTATACTTCTTAATATTTGTTACACTCGATGTGGTAACACACTATTCATGTATATGTATATATGTTGTACACTTCATTACTGTATATGCATAACACAGTAGTATGGTTATGTTGCATACTGCACATCTACATGTTCATTTCCATCACGTCATCACTATACAACAGTATTTATTATATAAAACTGGATACTACTGTAGACATAACCCGATGGAACATGCTAGGTGGTGACGGTATTAAAATATGACATTTTATGTTTCGCTGATTATTAAATTCTTATTGTGGTATTACTGATACATAAACATGTGTGATATATTATTATCGTTCCTGCATTTCTATAGTACATATTACTGCCGCCTTCATTTTATCACTCACTAGGTCGCTTTCTGACGACCCTGAGTTTGCGTGCCCAGGTTGGAGATTCGAGATATCATACTGTTAGATATGTCATTGGATTCACGTAGGATACTCGCCATCTATACCATTCGTCCGTATCTTTATTATTTAGCCTTTATTTCTGTATTTTTTCATATTTCTATATCTCTCATGACCACTGATCCCTTTGTAGATATTCTTGTACTTATTTCATGCTGAAATTATTGTAACTATTGTATCTTTCCTGTACTAAGGCTTAGCGTACGTACGTGAGGGTATCTCCACCCTGCATATCTACAACGCCATAATGTCCCCGTACCTGCAGGATCAGGGCGTTACAAGATGAGTGGGTGGGTTGGGTGTAATCGTCAAAGTTTGGGAAAGAGGTTGGTGGACGCAAAGATGGGTTTGGCCTATAGAATGACTTATAACCATATGAATTTGGATAGACCATAAGCGGATATATATATATATAACTGTTTCTTCTTAACCTAGATGTAATTGGGACTCTCGACCACACTATGCAAATTAATAAATATAATATTACCAATCAGATGACTAAAAATCAACCAGGCCTTTTCTAAGTTAGACTTAGACCGACGACTCCTAACTGTAGATTATCCGTGGGAGGTATATTGTAGTAATCTGATTACGAGTTAATCGGCTAAGTAGGTGGCAAGATCAATGGGAGGTATCCATGACGAAGCAACATGCCTAATTATGCCAAACCAATATTCTTCGAGGTTTCGCCTCTCAATCCCCTACCTAGTCGCTGATTTGACAAGAGTCAAATTCTAACAACTTTCTCCTTAAATCAATCTCCTAGTGAGTCCGAGTTATCTTTGGACCAACATCTATTCAAATTTTAAATTCAATTTTAGGTTGTGAGTGAGAAGATGATTTTATGGCGAAGAAAGCGGAATAACTTCCCCATCTTATCTTGTTAGGGGTTTTGCCCTTAAGTAGATTTAGTGCAAGTGTGCAAAACAATAGAATAGTATCACTCAAAGCATTTAAATCACCACAAGACTTTCCTAATCTAGATGTTATGTAGACTTACCTCGATCTCCAACACTCTTCGATAGTAATTAAAAATTTAAAATAAAAATAGATGAATGCATAGATGCAAGTCTATCCGGTTTTTAAATTTCAATCATAAGTTATTGTTATTGTTAGATATAGTGTTTAGATTAGTTACAGTAAAATCTAACAACTGCAGCAGATGTAGAACTCAAATTCAACTACTCTAAATGAAGTCTGAAATGTTAACTTACTGGGGTTGCTGCATTTGTGCGGCTTTGGCCGTGTTTACGTGGCTTGCCTGAAGCCTCTGGTGTTCTGCCTTCTAGGGAGTATCTCTGAAGTACTCTAGATCCTCTATAGATGCCAACTTCCTATAACTGTCCCTATACACACAAATAGAGAAAAAATATGTTAGAAAAAAATGTATACCATTCCCTCCCCCTGGCAATGACGCCAAAATTTGATTGCGAAAAAACAGAGATAAAGTTAAGAGTTAGAAGGATGTTATCTGGATGAAGGCGTATCTCTGTCTTTCGCAATATATCCGCGGTAGTAAGAGCTATGTGGGTCAAACTTCAGGGAGAGATGCGATAGAAGCATTTCGGTATTATTATTTTCATTGATTTCTTCTATGTTTAAGTACTTAAAAAAAAGAAATAGAAGGAAAGGTTGTATTTGGATATAGAGAACTGTTTTAATCTAAAAGAAAAGTTTACTGCTTACTGAAAATCAACCACCATAAAATGCTAATATTTAAGAAATATAATCTTCACTTTAAATCTGATATGATATCTTCAACAAACATCAAGTAAGATACATAATATAGAAACAAGGCTATGACTGACTAACATTAACCAAAATTTAACATTAAAATATCAAGATTATTCATTAAGCATAAGATAAGAAAAATTATTAAAAAGTACTAGCAAATCTTAACCTTATTTGGAATAACACTAATTAAAGTTTAACATTAAAATATCAAGATGTTCATCAAGCATAGATTAAGAAAAACAACTTAAGAAGTGCTAACAAATAATTAACCTAGTTTCCATCCTCATGTGCCTTCAAGATTATTCTAGGGTTTAAGCATGCAAATGATTCAATCAAGTTTAATTACTAAACTAAGATATGATGGTGGTGATGTATTAGTAAGAAATGAGAAAAAAGATCTAACTACTCATGATCTAAACTAAACTAAGAAAACATGTTAAAAAACCAAAATAATGAAACCAAGAAAGTGATAAACAATGAAAAGAACTCGAAAAGAAGAATAATAGAACCTTGTTTATTGAGTTATCTCCATCAAAGTACAAGAGCCTCCTCTTCTTTATAGAGCTTGAACTAGAACTAAACCTTAAAACTTACAACAAAAATTTGGAAGAAAAACTAAAGAAAAATCCTAAGTTATGATCTCTGATATGGAGATGCTTTTTTATGAGAAATTTCAACTCTTTGAATAGGCCTCAGAGCCAATCACAATAAAATACAAATTAGGAGGTTTAATTCAATCTCAATGCAATATGAGAATTAAGTTTTAAACTGATTTACAATAAGTTGGCGTGTTAGTTGCTGAAAATGACTTATCAGGAGGCTGAATTGGACACCGTGATCAATATAAGAATTGTATCCTTTTAAATCCTCATTCTGTAGCATCTTGAATCATCGAATTTGAATGTCTATAGCGAAAGTCATAATCTGAATACAAAGTGGTGTCCTGATCGTATACATATTTTGCATTCTTTTCATTACACTCCTACATTTATCGTGTAATAAATCTGCTAATTTTCTTATCTTAAATGTCTATTTTTCAAAAGATTATCATGAAGAGAAACAGGATTAAGCCAAAGAAATATCAGTTAAAATCATATTTAACTAGATCTATATGGTTAGCTGAGGATGATCTTAGATCTCATTAGAACAAATCAACGATTGGGGCAAACGTTCAGCTGAAGATCAGAGTAAATCAGAAAGATAACACCAAATAAAAATTTGTAAAATTTGAATTTATATAAATCCGTTTTAGTTAGCTAAAGATCAACTGTGGATAATATTAAATACAGAGTCTAAATTCAAAATCTAAAGGGATAAATGGATAGAGAGAGAAGATCAGCGGATGAGATGAAACAATTTTAACTCAGATTCTGACAGGATATATTTTAGTATTTGAATCATAACTTTCGCTACTAAAATGCAAATCTGATGAATCAAGATGATCCAGAAAGAAGACTTAAAGGGTTACGACTCTTAAATTGATCACTGTTTCTAATTCTATCATTTGGTAAGTTATATTCAGTAATCAACACGCCAATAAGCTGCAGATCAGAACTGAATATCCACATCAAATGAAGTTTGAAAATAAGGGGAGGATTCAAATTCAGAAATAGCCAGCTCTCCCTATCTTTTAACTCATTTTCTTATCTATTTCTATGCTATAAATACTCCACACATCAGAGGCAGAGTAAGGAACGATCAAGCAGAGATATTCTTAGGCTAGTTTTCATTCTTTTTAGTGTAGGATTTTATTTTCATTTTATGTAATTTTTATTTATTGTAAGCATAGGTTAGACTGAGATTTATGTAAGTAAGAGAGAGAGATTTATGTGAGAGTGACACCAACGTAACTTCCTCCTTTCTTTCCTCGTTTCTACAAGCAATCAAAGGTAATATATTTATGCTCTTCTTTGTTTATATGTTTTTCTTCTTCTTTTTACTTTTCTTCTTTTAGTTTTGATGAGTATTTAAGTGAATCTTGAAGCATCAGTATAGCCATGTTTGTGTAAGTGCCACCAATATTTCACGATGATGTTCTCCTCTTCAAGATTATGTACCATTTCATTCTTATCTGTCTTGATGATGTAATGCGAATGGGGACTGAGCTCGATCTTATGGGTTATGCGTTGATCACCTCCGAAGCAAGGTAAAATATGCAAGGATTCTAGATAAGTCATCAACTAGAAAAGGTAAGTATTTCTTTTAGGTTTTCTTTCTTTTCTTATATTCTTTAGTTTAGATCACCACAATCTTTCAATATTCACTTTTTTTATTTCTTTCTTTAACTTAGTTTTTTATTTTCTAAAATCTCTTTCTATCTACCACTTTCAAAATCTAACATAACTTATTTTCTTTTTCTTTTCGAAGAACTAAAAGAAGAGCTTTAACCATTTTTTGTAACTTAAAAGAGAACTTGCAAAAAAGCTTCCATCGCTAGTCCCTCCTTGTGGATCACGACCCACATAGCCACTTGCTATAGCAGTAGTATTGAGCACCTTGCACTCTTTATTCTTAAGTTCTGAAATTCTGTATATTCTTGTATGCAGGTAAAACATCAATCAAATTTTGGTGTCGTAGCCGGGGAGGAACAATAAGTAATTCTTTTTTTTTTAAGTTTATATTTTTGGTTAAATTTCTTCTTTGTTCTTGGTGTGCAGTGATAAAGATCAAGAAAATTTTTACTGCAGTAGACATATAAGTGGCCCTAAACTCTACTCAAGAAAGCAAAACTCAAAAGCCCTCAGATTTGCTACATTTCAGTAGCAATCTTAGTGAATTACTAACCTGTATTTTTGCAGGTTAGCTGAATTGTAAAGATAAAATTCTGTAGCTATTTATTTTCTTATTTAATTCATGGTACATACTTTCTAACCTCAACAGTAAATTGATGTTTGTTAAATGCTAAAAATAGTTTAGACTCTGCATTGAGACACATGGCAATTTGTTTACAATTTAATTACTGTTGAAGAGTGCTAGAGTAAAGGTACGTATGCATAGCATGTAATATAAGAACACTTTTGAATTGTCTACATTGCTTAAGTGTTGCTTTTCATGAACACATTGTAATAAATTAATTTAAGGGCTTGTCCTATAAACAAGATAAGGTGGGGAAGTCATTACCCTTCCTTAGCCCACAAACAATCTCCTCACTCACTAACCCAAGCCTAACGAAAACTGAGTAGGCGTTGGCCCTAGGGATATCTCGGACTCATATAAGAGACTGACCTAAGGAGAAGTTGATTAGAATTTGACTCTTACCAAATCAGTGTCTAAGGTTAGGGATTGAGGGGCGAAACCCTAAAAGCTATTGGTTTGGCTTAATAGGCCTATTGCTTTTAAGCACGGATACCTCCCACTGATCTTGCCCCTACCTAGCCGATTAACTTGTGGTCAGATTCTGCAATATACCCTCCGTGGGCAGTCAACCAGTTAGGAATCATTTAGATTTAAGGTCTATCCTAACTTAGGTTAGATTTTTTTTACTTGTTTGTGTATTTGTTTGTTTTTCTTTATTTGTTTTTGATATTTCTTGTATGATATGGCTTATAACAACAAATTTTTCAATTTTAATGGTGATCCATATACACCCCGACCTCTTTTTTGGATATTACCTACCCGGCATATCATAACTTTAACAAACCTAGTGACCGGGTTGGTCTTATCCGAATCAATACATGCCCCAGTCCCAATACTATGAACAAGACTGGAATAATCATCACTACTCTTCATAAAGTCAATGGGATACAACTCCCCAGAGTCATATTGTCAACCACCTTACCAACATCCAGCTTCATATACTCCTCTCGAACAACCATTAGAAGAATCAATTAACTGGGAAAAAAGGATGGAAGCTTTAGACAAGCTTGAACGACGAATTCAAATTTTAGAAGACTAAAAATCCCGTAAAATTTTCAAATCATAGATCCTTACTATATTTTTCAAGAAGAACATACTGACACAGAAAAGAGTATGAAATCCATGATTCAATTCCAAAGTAACCCACTCAATATGATGGAAGCAAGTTTTAGTAGATTGAAAAACATGCATAGGAATAAGGAAACTCTCCCTACCCAATCTTTGATTATTTCTGACACTTCTAGCCATATTGATGAAAACTAAGAATCATGATATCTTGAAGACTTTGATCAAGATTCAATTTCACCACAAAACCTTGAAATTGACCAATATCAACCCATTGACAAATTGGTAAGTTTTCATGTTAATGAGATCGAACTTGATTATGATTGTGAACCTGATCCCCAACTTTGTGATTCAGTTTCCATCTTCGAATCTATGTTGACTCTGGTATTGTTATCCAATTTGGACCAATTTCCTGAGTCAACATTTATTCCCGTACCCATAAATCTAGAAATTGAATCACTAATTTTGGATTGTCATATTTCATTGATGGAAAAAGAATGTGAATTTCAATTCTTGATTTGGACTCAACTCTTGAACCAAAACTAACTCTTGAATCCAAAATTTATTTTCTCGAGTTAGTATTGGTTCCTGAACCTATCATTCTTGAGTTCAAGTTAACCATTCTACCAAGTCACATTCTTTTGTTGGATATAGGTATAGACCATGATGACTCTGTGATGATTTTCCAAAACTAGTCATATAAAGGGAATAAGTTTCATGATAGGATCTTTCATGATCCTATTCATATTGGGGACTGTAAATATGTAAATAGAAAAGAGGTGAATAAAGGTGGGTTCCGTGAACTACCACATTATCTTGATCGGGTAGCAACGCTTGACCCAATCAGACCACCACCGGAACCACCACCATAAGGCAATATTTTTCTTCCTTTCTTCTTTTTCATGCATCTATGTATTAATTCATACATTGAGGATAATGCATGAGATGGTGTAGGGAAGGGTTCTAACATAACTTAGGTTTTCATTTTATTATTAACATTTTCTTCACTTTAAAAACTGTTTGAAAATACAAACAATATTTTGATATATTTTTTATAAGAAATTAAGTCAATTTAAAGAATAGGAGAATCATAATTAGGATTTCTTATACTTGGTCAAAATAAGATTATTTGTTTGATTTCTACGGTTAGGAAGAAAATTTGGAAACGTAATATAGTCTTGATTTTTACCTTGATGAAATATGCATGCTTTATACACTTACACACTTAGGGTTCAAGAACAAAGATTCTTATGCCTTATTTAAAAAAAGAAAAAAAAGAAAAAATATATATATAATATCTTCTGATTAAGCTGGGTATCTGTGCCTCATAAAGCATAAGTATTCACGCCTAAAAGCGGTTCATATAATAAAATTCTTAGTTTTGTGGCCTTGTTTGCTTGAGTTCTTAAGTCCTTGGGGTGTTTTCTCACTTGGTGCCTTAAGACCGTTTGGTTTGATAGTCACCGATTAAAGGCTCGTTACATGGGCAGATTAGAAAGCCTAATAGAAATAAGGAATAATATCACCAAAAATTAAAAAAATAAAAAAATATAAAAGAAAAAAATAAGGCATAAGAGTTAGAGTTAAAGAACCCCGAGTCAAAATTTCACAAGCACAAAGGTGCATATAACTTTGAGTAAAATAATAGACTAGATGAGAAATACAATTTGACTCCTTGCCTTGATTGATAAAGACTAAGCTTAAGAATGAAAAGTTCGGTTTTCCTATATACAATAATACTTCAAATATTTTTCTCTTTCAAAATGTGTTTTCAAAATACTAATACTTTGTTTCTCTTTCTTTATGGATTTTGTGGATGTAATCCACTGAAAACCCTCACAAGATAAAATGTGTCCTCTAGGGGAAACCTAGAGGTTTAACGGCCTGTTGCACATGCTCAGTGCAATCGCGTAACCTACGAAAGTGGTCTAATAATCTTTGGTTTAGTTTTTTTTATTTTGCTTGAGGACGATCAAAAGATAAGTGTGGGGGTGTAATTGTACACATATTTTGCATTCTTTTCATTATACTCCTACATTTATCGTGTAATAAATTCACTAATTTCCTTGTCTTAAATGTCTATTTTGCAGAAGATAATCATGAAGAGAAAGAGGATTAAACCAAATAAATACCAGTTCAAATCAGATTTAACTAGATCTATTTGGTTAACTGAGGATGATCCTAGATCTAGTTAGAACAAATCAAGGATTGGGGAAAATGTTAAGCTGAAGATCAGAGCAAATCAGAAAGATAACACCAAATGAAAATTGGTAAAATTCAGATTTCTATAAATCCATTTTGGTTAGCTAAAGACCAACTGAGGATAATGTCAAATATAGAGTCTAAGTTCAAAATCTAAAGGGATAAATGGATAGAGAGAAGATCAACGGATAAGATGAAGCAATTTTGACTCAGATTCTGAATGCATACATTTTAGTACTTGAATCATAACTTTCGCTACCAAAATTCAAATCTGATGATTCAAGATGATCCAAAAAGAAAACTTAATGGGCTACAATTCGTAAGTTGATCATTATTTATAATTCTATTATTTGATAAGTTATATTCATCAATCAACACGCAATAAGCTGCAGATCAGAACTAAATATCCACATCAAATCAAGTTTGGAGATAAGGGGAGAATTCAAATTCAGAAATAGCCAGCTCTCTCTATTTTTTAACTCATTTTCTTATTTATTTCTATGCTATAAATACTCCACACATCAGAGGCAAATTAAGGAATGATCAAGCAGAGATAGATTCTTAGGCTAGTTTTTCATTCTTTTTAGTGTAGGTTTTTATTTTCATTTTATGTAATTTCTATTTTTTTGTAAGCATAGGTTAGACTGAGATTCATATAAGTAAGAGAGAGATTTATGTTGAGAGTGACACCGATGTAACCTCCTCCTTTCTTTCATCGTTTCTACAAGCAATCAAAGGTAATATATTTATGCTCTTCTTTGTTTATATGTTCTTCTTTCTACTTTACCTCCTTTAGTTTTGATGAGTATCTAAGTGATTTTAGAAGCATCAATATAGCCAAATTTGTGTGAGTTCCACCAATATTTCATGATGATGTTCTCCTCCTCAAGATTCCGTATCATTTCATTCTAGTTCGTCTTGATGATGTAATGCGAATGGGGACTGATCTCGATCTTATGGGTTATGCATTTATAACCTCTGAAGCAAGGTAAAACATGCAAGGATTCCAGGTGAGTCATCAACTGAAAAAAGGTAAGTATTTCTTTTAGATTTTCTTTCTTTTCTTTCATTCTTTAGTTTATAACACCACAATCTTTCAACTCTTTTATTCACTCTTTTTAGTTCTTCCTTTCACTGATTTTTTTCCAAAATCATCATCTCTTTCTATCACTACTTTTACAATCTAACTCAACTTACTTTCTTTTTCTTTTCAAAGAACTAAAAGTAGACCTTTAACCATTTTTTGTAACTTAAAAGAGAACTTGCAAAAAAGATTCCAACGCTAGTCCCTCCTTGGGATGACGACCCGCATAGCCACTTGCTATAGTGGAATATTAAGCACCTTGCACTCTTTATTCTTAACTTCTGAAATTCTGTATATTCTTGTATGCAGGTAAAACATCAATCATGTTCAGTCTGAATCCGAGTCTGAATTGATTTTAAACTCTATTTAATTTGAATTATCCTCCGTATCTCCAATTATGATTAGCTTTATCCCATCCATCTTCTAAAAATACATCTTCTGATTTTAAATTTGAATTGTAAGGATGATGATATATCTTTCCTCCTCTTGATTTCAAATTGATTTAAATTGAAATCCAAATTTAGATAGAATTAGGGATAAAATAGAAGATTCATATATCCTTATCTTCTCATAGTAATAGCACACCATAATAAAAAAAAGAGTTAAATAGCAAAGTTAAATAAAGAATAATCAAGAATAAATGTTTAAATGTGATGATAATAATACAAAATTGAGATGCAATCAACTAGGCCCTTCAGGATGCCAGGTAGGGAGACTACTCCATTTAGGACTTCTACTTACTACTTTCAAGCTATTTGGAGGAACTGCAGATGATGGAAGTTCCCATTCCAAATTTCAGTCTGCATTCGCTCCCGAGGTCAAGAAGAAAAGAGATTGTCAGAATCTTTCCCCTTTGCCATGTGATTATGTCCTGAGTTTAAGGTACTACTGTTGGCCCAAAGGCCCATCCTCTACTTTTGATGATGATTAACTCATATAGTTATAGTACTAATTATCTTATGTTTAATTAGTGTCAGATATTTGATCAAGATCTTAGTTGGTGTTTAGCTTCAACAAAGGATTTAAAGTCAAGTTTTAGAGCTAGCACGTGTTGATTCAAGAGCTTGTGCATCAAGATCACATCAAGTACTCAAGAGGAGTCCAGCTCATTGGATCAAGGTTTGGGCCAAGTCAAGAAGGAGAGAAGACCTTCAAGAGAAGATTTCTAAGAAGACTTGTGTCATGTTTGTAAGTGTCAAGATTTTTTTTTTAGATAAAATGTAAAGGATAGATTAATTAGTGGATTGCTCAAGTTCATATACACATACACAAGACATAGATGTGTTTTCATAAAAGAGTTTTGTTTTGAAAAATACCAGTTTGGTTTTGAAAAATACGGTTTGGTTTTTAAGATTAAAATATACATGTGTTTTATCAAAACTCATTTTAAAGCTTATTATCAATAACATAGATATTTCATCATATATGTGTAGTGGATCATTTATACACACTAAGCTTTAAAAGTATTTAGAATATCTTATTTTTGTATTTAGAGAAGTTCTGGAAAAATCTATTTTTAAAAATACAGATTTTTGCTTAACGCTAAACTTCTATATTACAAAAATAGTTCAAAATGTTTGAAATATCTTTTGATTTTTAATCAAACATATTTGTATATCAAAATATATTACTGAATTTATTTTTGTAGATTTTTAGAGAATTTATGAGGTTTTATTGAAGGAAAAAGACAGAGTTTTAAATCCCTAAAAACCTGTTTCTGGCCTTCTGCCAGTCGACCGCACGGTCGACCGTACCAGAGGTCGGTCGACCGAGTGGTCGACCGTACCAAAGGTCGGTCGACCGACATGCACAAACGTGCACAACTTGTTTGGCTGGGGGGACAGTCAACCGACCCGGTCGACCGCCAAACAGCTCTGCTATCTGGAAATGGTCTCGGTCGATCGGGCAATCGACCAGCAGAGAGCTACTGCTCTTTGTATCCAGGCCACGATCGACCGATCGGTCGACCACTGGCACAACGGTCAGAACTCTGACCGTTGGTCGGTCGACCGAGTAGTCGAGCGATAGCAGGCCAGGCTGCTGAGTTGGCCTCCAAGGGCCACATTTTTGAAGCCCATAGAAGGGGCTTCTCTTGGACTTTTTTCTACAAGATTTTAAGAGAGTTTTTAGGCTAGTTTTTCCTACCTATTTCAGCAGTTTTCTCCACATTTTTTTGAGCCAATATTTTCAAATCAAAAGGAGAGTTTATCAAGAGTTTTTCAAAAGTGATTCTTTGAGCTTTTCACCACAAATCAATCCTCGTTTTTCTCACACATACTTGAGTTTTCTATTGCTATATCCATCCTATAGGAGAGTTGTTGTGAGAGTTATTTTAGGTGATCAAAGTGTTGTGATCCCCAAAGTGTTTCATCTTATATTTGAGGAGGCGGACTTACGGGTTCGCGTTATTTCGAGTTCTAGTGGGAGCTCGGTGTAGAGGTGCGGCCTCGGCAAGCTAGTGTACTTGCAGTGTGTAGTTCTTGCGGGAACAAGAGAAGGACTAGTGAGTCCAAGGAGTTCTAGTGTGAACTCGTTGTAGGTGTTGCGGCACCAAGTGATCCGGTAGGATTGGTTTATAGTGGAAAGCCTTCATAGTGTTGAAGACGGGGACGTAGAGCAAGGGTGCTCGAAAATCTCCCATGTTTACGATTGCTCTCTCTATCCTCACTTGTGTTTATATCTTACATGCTCTTATTGTTCATATTCATTACTTGCTTGATATACTTATGCTTAAATTGATATATGTTTGGAGATTGTTTGCTCACACTTGTATTCAACCAAGAAAGTCATAGTGGCACCTCAACTCTTATCTAGATGAATCTTGAGGAGATAGTCCAGAACCCTTCATCGGGAATTCGGCTACACTTTTATGTTATACTTGGTGTGTCTAGCTTAAGAATTTTTAGTTTACATAAATAGTTTTAATTTCACATTAGTTCACCATTAGATTAGCTAGTCACCTATTCACCCCCTTTAGGTATCAAAAATCTTGTGACAAGTGGTATATCAAAATTTGATTTGTTGATTTAAAAATAAATTCAAAATTTGTTTTATAGTGGTTTCAAAATTTTTGATATGAATTGCCTATATGCAAGGGGAGCTTAACATCTCTTCTATATATAGATTCATGTTGAGTGTATCTTGTATTGAGGAGCTTGACATCTCTTCTTTATGTGGTACACGTGTGTATGGGGAGCTTAACTTCTCCACTTATGCATTGTATACTATGCTTTATGTGAGTTAGGATTTTATCATCCCTTCTTCATGTAATGCATGTATGCAGGGAAGCTAACTTTACGTCTTCCTCTTCATGAATGTATATCGCATTTATATCCTTATTATTGATTTTTTTTACCCCTTTGTTGATGATTGACAAAAAGGGGGAGAATGATTTTGGGTTATATATGGATGTTTAGAATTTGAGTTTATTGAGTTATGGCATGTTTAGAATTTGAGTTTATGCATGTTTTGAGTTTACAAAAAGGGGGATAATGACTCTACAAAAAGAGAGAGAATGATTTTGAGTTTAATGAATTGAGTTTTATGCATGTCATGTGGGGGAGAAAGATTTTATTAGTTTATCCCAAAAGGGGGGAGAAGGTTTTTGAAAAGAATTCTTAATTTATGCATATTTCTCTCACCTTGTTTATGCATATATATTTATTTTGTTTCATGCTCTTCATTGAATATCTATTTTTTTATTGCTATGCATGAGTTACGGGGGAGCTTCATGAAGCTTAACTTTAATCCATGCATATATAACTTCATGAGTTTTGTCATCATCAAAAAGGGGGAGATTGTTGGCCCGAAGGCCCGTCGCTCTAGTTTTGATGATGATTAGCTCATGTAGTTATAGTACTAATGATCTTGTGTTTAATTAGTGTTAGATATTTGATCAAGATCTTAATTGATGTTTAGCTTCAACAAAGGATTTAAAATTAAGTTTTGGAGTTAGCACGTGTTGATTCAAGAGCTTGTGCATCAAGACCACATCAAGTACTCAAGAGGAGTTCAGCTTATTGGATCAAGGTTTGGGCCAAGTCAAGAAGGAGAAGAAGACCTTCAAGAGAAGATTTCTAAGAAGACTTGTGTCTGTTTGTAAGTGTCAAGATTTTATTTTTAGATAAAATATAAAGGGTAGATTAGTTGGTGGATTGCTCAAGTTTATATACACTCACACACAAGATTTAAATGTGTTTTCATTAAAGAGTTTTCGTTTTGAAAAATACCGGTTTGATTTTTAAGATTCAAAATATACATGTGTTTTATCAAAACTCATTTTAGAGCTTATTGTCAATAACATAGATATTTCATCATATATGTGTAGTGGATCATATGCATACACACTAAGCTTTAAAAGTATTTAGAATATCTTGTTTTTGTATTTGGAGAAGTTTTGGAAAAATCAATTTTGAAAAATACAGATTTTTGTTTAAGGCAAAACTTTTATATTACAAAATAGTTCAAATGTTTGAAATATGTTTTGATTTTAATCAAACATATTTGTATATCAAAGTATATTACTGAATTTATTTTTATAGATTTTAGAGATTTTTGGGATTTTATTGAAGGAAAAAGACCGAGTTTTAAATCCCTAAAAACCTGTTTCTGGCCTTCTGCTGGTCGACCGTGCCAGAGGTGGTCGACCGGGCGGTCGACCGACGTTCACAAACATGCACAGCTTGTTTGGCTGGAGGGTCGGTCGACCGACCCGCTCGACTATCAGAGAGCTCTACTCTCTGGAAATAGCCCCAGTCGACCGGGCGGTCGGCCGGTAGAGAGCTACTGCTCTCTGTATTCAAGCCACAGTCGACCAGCCGGTCGACCGCTGGCACAACGGTCAGAAATCTGACTGGTGGCCGGTCGACCGGGCATTCGACCGACAGCATACCAGGCTGCTGAGTTGGCCTCCAACGGCCACATTTTTGAAGCCTATAAAAGGGGCTTCTCTTGGACTGTTTTCTATAAGATTTCAAGAGAGTTTTTTAGATAGTTTTGCCTACCTATTTCAGTGGTTTTCTCTACATATTTTAGAGCCAATATTTCCAAATCAAAAGGAGAGTGTATCAAGAGTTTTTCAAAAGTGATTCTTTAAGTTTTTCACCACAAATCAATCCTAATTTTTCTCACACATACTTGAGCTTTCATTACTATATCCAACCTATAGGAGAGTTATTGTGAGAGTTGTTTTAGGTGATCAAAGTGTTGTGATCGCCAAAGTGTTTCATCTTGTATTTGAGAAGGCGGACTTGCGGGTTCACGTTGTTTCGAGCTCTAGTGGGAGCTCCGTGTAGAGGTGTGGCCTCGGCAAGCTAGTGTGCTTACGATGTGTAGTTCTTGCAGGAACAAGAGAGAGACTAGTGAGTCCAAGGATTCTAGTGTGAACTCGTTGTAGGTGTTGCGGCACCGAGTAATCCGGTGGGATCGGTTTATAGTGGAAATCCTTCATAGTGTTGAAGGCGGGGATGTAGAGCAAGGTGCTCGAACCTCAAAACAAATCTCCTGTGTTTTAGATTACTCTCTCTATCTCTCACTTGTGTTTATATCTTGCATGCTCTTATTGTTCATATTCATTACTTGCTTGATATACTTGTTATTAAATTGATATATGCTTGGAGATTATTTGCTCATACTTGTATTCAACCAAGAGAGTCATAGTGGCACCTCAACTCTTATCTAGAGGAATCTTAAGGAGATAGTTCAGAGCCCTTCACTGGGAATTTGGCTACACTCTTGTGTTATACTTGATGTGTCTAACTTAAGAATTTTTAGTTTGCATAAATAGTTTAATTCCGCATTAACTCACCATTAGATTAGCTAGTCACCTATTTACCCTCCCTCTAGGTGATTTCAACTACATGGCAGTATTCTTCATCTTATCGGCTTCTCAGTCACATTGAATCAGTGGTTGAGTTAATTTCTGAGGAGACACGTCTCCAGATGTTATCATCATCACCTCCTCCAGTTCAGTCAACCTTCTCGTCCACTGTTCTTGCATCCCTGTATCATCCTTCTACTTCTTGTGGCCCCTGAATCATAGGCCACCGTTTCATGGGCCAGTGAACTGAGGACAATAGACTCATGGTCCTGAACTCAGGCTCAGTAGGTTACATGTCGGTATTGCAAGCAACTTGGTCACATGGTTTCCACCTGCACCAAATGAGAAAGGCTATATGGTCCATTTGATACCAGGTCCTCAATTGATGCCTCTGCACCTACACCAGCTCCCTAGTCCTCAACGAGATCTCTATCATCTAGTCAGCTCTCATAGATTGTCTTGTACCTTGCACAGAATCTGGACATCACTGGAGCGTTTTCGATTCTGATTTCACTGCTGCGTCTGCCACTTCTAGAGTTCTACTCCTTGGATATTTGACTCAGGTGCCACTCATTATATGGCTTTTTATCATTTTATCCTTACACACTGCTTCTCTATTTTTGATCCACTTATATTTACATTGTTAATAGTATACCTCTTGCTACCACCTAGTCTGGTAACATCACTCTCACTTCTGACCTATCGGGTAGACTCACCTTATCTTATTTATTTTGTATTCCTAAAATTACTATGCAGTTACTATCTGTCAAAATTACTAATTATGATTGTATTGTATTATTCACACTCACTTCTTGTATTGTCCAGGATCACATTAATCTAAAGATTAAGATAGGACGTAAGGTCAATGGCTTGTATCAGTTGAAGTATATTCATCTCCCTTTGTCACCACATCCCTTAGTGAGTTTTTCAGTCACCTCTGATCTATGACATCATCAGTTGTGTCATTTATCAAGCTCTAAGTTAAAAACTTTGTCTAATTCTGGTGTCTTTGGAAATTTTTAGTTTTCTGGCCCTAATAAGCATGAAAGTTGTCGGTTTGCAAAACAAATTGCTATACCTTTTGCTCTCAGTACCACATGGCTTCAAAAACTTTTGATTTAGTATGATCTGATATTTGGGTCTAGTCATTATTTCATCTCTTTCTGGTTACAATTATTATCTCTGTTTTATTGATGACTACTCGCATTACACATGGATCTATCTTATATGCAATCAATCTGAATTGTTGTAAATTTACACGGATTTTGCAATCATGATTCATACACAATTTCAGAAAGCATAAAAAAATTCGATCTGATAGCACAAAAAGAATCTTTCATCCTATATGAATAATTTGTTGAAATCACATGGCATTATTTTTCAACAATGTTGTCCACACACACATCAACAGAATTGGGTTGCTGAGCGAAAACTTGGACATCTTCTTGAGGTCACTAGGTCTTTACTACTTTCTGTGTTTGTTCCCAAATGTTATTGGGCAAAGCTGTGTTAACTGTAGCACTACTCATCAACATTACCCCATCCTCCATTACAGCTAACGTGTCTCCGCAGTCTCGCCTGCATGTGTATTCTTTTGATTATTCTATTCTTCGTATATTTGGATGTAAGTGTTTTGTTCTTCTTCCTCCTCATGAGCGAAATAAACTATCTTCTAAAACCAGTAAATGTATTTTTCTCAGGCATAGCTCTGCACATAAAGGATATCGATGTTGTGGCCCCATAACCGAATGACTTTGTATTGCTCAACATGTGTCATTTTTGAAAATGTTTCTTATTGTCATTCTTCACACACCCAGGACCTTTAATTTCTAGGAACCACCACATCTGCATAGTCTTTTACTCCTCCTGTTCCTGCATCACACCTTCTCTGCCCCCTTTACCTCCTCACCACTTGTTTCATCTATTCAACAAATCACTGAGTCTTCCCCCTCATCTGTGAATGTTACTAGTACTACTACTTGAAAGTCACCTGAGGGGTGATATGCTAATCAAATGTGGTAATATTACAATTAAAATGAACAATAACAACGATCAACTAAAAAACAAGAAGTGAAGCTGAATTCCCTTTGAAGGGATCTAAATTTCTCTTAATTCTTCTAAATTAAGAGTTGAGCTTTCTTACTTAAATGAGAAAAACCGGCAAGTATGAATGATGCAAGCAATATGAGCAAGTATAATAAAAATCAATGAAAATAATAAAACAAGTATAAACTATATAGCATGAGCAAGAGTGAGAGAAATAAAAATCGCAAACATAAAGAATTTGTTTCAAGCTTTAAGCAACTAGCTCAACGTCCCCCCTTCATCGCGTGAAGAATTTCCACTATTCACTTAGTATTTCCACAAAGGAATCACAAAATAATGGTCTACATAAGATCCGAAGTACCAACTCTAATCTTTAAACCTCTACACAAGAGGTGAGCACAAAGTCAATGAAGAATACAATCACATGGTGACTACAAAGATCACAAACTCTCTTTTTACAACTTCTTAGAATTTAAAGATGAAAATTTAAAACTCAAGAAGTTTGTATGAGAGAAAAATCAATTGAAAGAATGAATTTGAGAGCTTTAACCTTAGGAAATGATTTGGAATGAAAGCTCATGAAACTTTAAAATTTTCAAACAATTTTGCAAAACTTTTCTCTAAATTTTTCTTGATTTTTTTCTTGATAAATAATTGATTCATGAAACCCTCCACAATGGCTCCTATTTATAGGCAATAGGTAAATATCATTAGAGGATTAATATGGACATAAAACAGTTGTTAAAAATCTAATAAAGTGAAAAATGCCCTTTAGGGAAAAGACAAAACTGGACTAATTCAAAAACTAGCCGTTTTGCCCATTTTGACTGACTTCTGGTCAACCGGTCGGTCGTCCGACCACAGCTATTTAAAGTAGCCATTGCCAGCGGTCGAAGGGCGATCGACTTGAAACCAGATAGTGTTGGACAAAATTGGTCGAACGTCAGTCATCTGACTCCAACGGCTAGTGAGTTCAAGAGTGTCGGTCGACTGGGTGGTCGATCAAAACCGTATACACAGATACATGAGTATCTGTATGCACTTCTGGTCGACCGCTTGGTCGACTGAGCTCTGTATAGAACTCATTGCAAGCTCTGGCGGTCGACTAGACAGTCATCCGGCCAAGCCAAAATCCCAATATTTGTATTTAAATATGCTTTTGATTTTTGATCTATATACATAGGAAATATCGTAACAATCATTTAAATCATGAAAAGCATGTAGATACGTAGAGATAAAAATCATGGTAAAATGGATCAAAAAACATGGATATATAAACTAGTTGAAAAATCTTTTGTGCGTGTGTGTGTAAACTATCTTGAGTATCAAAGAACCACTCTAAATTTAAACATTCTATTTTCTTACAATGGATGCACATGTCTTCAAGTCTTCATTAAGTGGGCTTCATCAAAAATCCATACTTTGATCTTCTAGGCCTTAATCCCATACTTGAATCATCTTGAACACTTTAATACCTTCTTTTTGAGAAAGAATCAAATGATATCTTAATTCTTGAACCCTATAAACTTATAAACACTTAAACTTGATTAGTACCTTATAACTACATGAATTTTGTAATCATCAAAACATAAGTGGTGATTGTACCCTTAGGCAAACAAGCTCCCCCTTTTTTATGATAACAAAATACATGAGTTGTTTACACAAAAATATGAAGAGCTTGAAAAAGCTCTCCTTTAAACTATGTTTATGAGAATCGAGTTTAACATGACATATAAAAATAGCAATAATTAGCAAATTACATGCATATCAATAGAATTGGCAATTTAGAACAACATGCATAAAAACGGCCATCCATCCTTTCCATGCCTCTGTCCATCAAAATAACATGCAATAAGGAGAGAAATATATTCTTCTTCACCTAACTTAATATTACATAAAAAATGGGTAATGAATATAAGAAAAAAATAACTCAACATATTCTTCTTCCCCTTTCATCATGCATCAAAAAGGAGATAGAAGACATCAAATTTTGAAAAACATGATGCCAATTTGAAAGTTAAAATGATTTAGATATCAATTGAAAAACTTCAAAATATAGATCAATTGAAAAACTATTATGACTTGAAAGTGTAAACATGGTAGCAAATACCAATTGAAATCAAATAAATAAATAAAGTTAAATACTGAATTGAAAATTTCAATAACACTAATTGATTGATGTTTTACCTGCACAAAAATACATAATTCAGAACTTTTATAACAATAGTGCAAGGTGCTCAATTCTATCGCTATAGCAAGTGGCTATGCGGGTCGTGATCCACAAGGAGGGACTAGCGATGGAAACTTTTTTAGTAAGTTCTCTTTTATGCTACAATTAATGGTTAAAATTCTTCTTTAACTTCTTAAAAGAAAAGAGAAAAATAGAGTTACAGTTAAATTAGGAAGAAAGTGATAGATTGAGAAAGTGGTGAAAATAGAAATGGATATGTACAAAAAAATTAAAAAGAGTGATAAAAGAGTTGGTGTTGGTGATCTAAACTAAAATTAAAAGAAAAGAAAGTTAAAAATTACTTACCTCCTTTGGTCCAATACTTACCTTGAATCTATGACAATGATGTTACCTTGAAATAGAGGCAATCAGCGCATAGCCCATAAGAGTTGATTCCTGTCTCTTCTACATTACATCATCAAGACGATATAAGTATGAAATGATATAGAATAAGACTAAAATCTAACGTCATGAACTATCGGTGGCACTAGCAAAGGCAAGGCTCTTTTGATGCTATAAGACTCACTTGGATGGCAATTGGTACCAAAAGAAGAAAATTAGATAGGAAAAAGAAGAGCACAAAAAATAAAGAAGAACATACAAATGTAACTATAGATTCAATCTTATAACAATAAGAGAAAAGAAGAACAACTTACACCGGTGTCACTCTCAGTACAAGCTTCACTCTCATTCTCCTATGAAATTCTGATCTCCTCTGAATTACATAAATAAAACTAAAAATTATATAAAAAGAAAAATAAAACCTACACTAAAAAGAATGAAAAACTGGCTTAGAATCTATCTCTGCATGGTCGTTCTCCCTGGTCTCTGAAAAACCCCGTATTTATAGGCAAAACCTAACGGGGAGAGGCATATGAAGATAGGGGGAGCAAACACTCCCTTAAGCACCTCAACCAAGCTGCGGAACACGGCTTTGGCCACGTTTCTGCGGCCATGGTGTGGCTAGGTGGCCACACCTGGTTGGTGATAATCCCCCCCTTTGTGATATCTCCTTATATGGTTCTTGAAATCACCTAGAGGGGGGTTGAATAGGTGATAGTGCTAATCTAGAAACTAAATGCGGAAGCTAAAAACTATTTTGTAACACACTTAATACAACCAACAAGTGTAGCCGAATTCCCCGTGAAGGGCTCTGGACTAACTCCTCTTGATTCCCCTAGATAAGGGTTGAGGTGCTATATGAAGCTCTTGTGGTTAAGTATAAGTGAGGCACACACACAAGCAATCCAAGCATATAAGGATAAGCAATATGAATCAAATGCAAGGACAACACAATCATACAAGATATGAATGAATGATGTTATGCACAACACAAATAAAGAAAGAGAGAGTTAGAGAGACAATGGATCAAACGCAAATACAAAGATATGTTTTGAGGTTCGAGCCCCTAGCTCTACGTCCCCGCCTTCACCGAGAAGGATTTCTAATCCACTATCTTGTCCACCGAGGACTCCCGCCGAGGGAATCTCCACCGAGGAGGATTTTTACAACAAGGGAGTACCGAACTCCTCTCTCAAACCAGCACCTCTACCGAAGAGGGTTTACAAATCAAACTCCACCTCTCACTAGAGAGAGCAAACCACAATCTCAACCTCTACCAAAGAGGGAGCAAACCAATCACCAGATCAACCTCTACCAAAGAGGGATACAACAAAAGCAAGGGTGTTTACAACTTGGAGGCTTTAATCAACCTCAAACAATCTCTCTTTTCTACAAACAAAGATCCTAATAGATTAGGATAGATGATAAGCTCAAGTGTGAAAAACTAAGTGTTTTGATCAAAGAAATACTCTTGGGAAAACACCAAAAATGATATAGAAATTTTAGCTCAAAAACAATTCCCAAAATCTAATTTCTTTGAAATAAACAAAACACTTAAAACAAAATAAATGAAGCTTTTTGCTCTTTAAACTCTTTTGAAAACTTCTTTTTAAAACCAGAGAGTAGGGAAAAATTAGCTCAGAAAAACTTAGCCAAAATCCCAAAGAAATGGGGTTTATATAAGCCAAACAGAAAACTAGCCGTTAGGCTGATCTGTCAGCCTGACAGGCTTGCGGTCGACCGGCCAGTCGACCGCCAACGGTCATATTTATGACCGTTGGGCAATCCGGTTGACCGCCCGGTTGACCGCCCAGATACAGAGAGCAAATCTCTCTGGTCCGGTCGACCGCCCGGCCGACCGTCCCATGTGTCTGCCAGACGTGCACAACGCTGTGCACGTCGGTCGATCGCTCGGTCGACCGGCCCTTGGTGCGGTCGACCGTGCGGTCGACCGACCTGGCCTGTCAGCCACTGTTCTGGGTCAGAAACAGGGGTTAAAAATATTTTTAAAAAATCTTTTATCTCTTCTAAAATTCCCAAAAATAGTTTTACCATTTTGTATTGATATATAAACATGTGATAAAAATTTCAATTCAAATATCAAGCACATGAAACCATTTTTGTGTTTTAACATTTTTACTAAAAATCAAAACTTGCATTTTATCAAACTTGTATGTTTCAATACATGAATAGGATAATCAAAATAAGTTTGACTAAGAAGTTTAAGCATGCATGTCTAGAAAGAATACATCTACTATACATATAAACCATTTAAACTATTCATGAAAACCAAATCCAAACATAAAACGTGTGTGTTGTGCACTTGAGCATATCAACTATTCTTATCTTTACACATGGATCTAAAACACACTAAACACTAGGATACCTAAGTCTTCTTGACGATCTTCATCTTCAAGTTGACTCGGTCCAAACTCTGTGATCCAACGAGCATGGCTTTGAATGATCTTGACGCTCGGGCTCGGGAATCACCAAGTGAAGGCTTCCAAACTCCTCTTGTTGAAGCAATCACCAACTAATATCTTGCTAAATGATCTGAAACTAAAATCACAAGATTATTAGTAAACATAATTACATGAGTTAATCATCATCAAAACTAGAGTGGAAGGCCTCTGGGCCAACAATCTCCCCCTTTTGATGATGACAAAACTCAAGGAGTTATATATGCATGGATTAAAGTTAAGCTTCAAAGAAGCTCCCCTTTAACTCATGCATAAACAAATAAACATAAATATGCAATGAATATGAAACATGAAACATGCATAGATATGCATAAACAATAAAAAAGCTCTAGATACCAATGAAATTTTCAAACAAAAAAACAAAACAAATGCTCTAGATACCAATTAAACTTAATATATGCAAAACCATAAATATGCATATATAAAACTCTCAAATAATTCTCTCCCTTTTTGTCAATCATCAATAAAGGGGTAAAAGCAAAAACAAAACAATAAATTTTTCTCCCCCTTTTTGTCTAAAAAAATATCTATAAGGGGTTACAATCAATTATGATATCAATTAAAAAAATGTCAAGGTAGCCTCTTGATACCAATTGAAAGTGAACATAAATCAATCAACAAATGGTATATGCGATATACATTCATGAAGAGGAAGATGTGAAGCTTCCCTACATAGATAGATTACATGAAGGAGGGATGTCACGCCCTAATTCACATAACGTACACTATGCAATGCATAAGAGGAGATGTGAAGCTCCCCCTATACACGTGTACCATATAAAGAAGAGTTGTTAAGCTCTTCAATACAAGATACACTCATCATGAATCTATATGTAGAAGAGATGTTAAGCTCTCATTGCATATAGGCAATACAAATTAAAACTTTTGAATATTTTCTTTAAACAAATTTTTTTAAACATTTCTTATTAAAACATTTTGAATTTTCTCAATAAAATAAATTTGATACCAATTAAGAATGTGTCAAAGTAGTGCATCTTAATATCAAATAGAAATTTAAACATTATAAACATTGAATTCCTAAACATAAATCTTGATACCAATTGAAATTATTATTCTTTAAAAGCAAATGATACCAAAATGGAAATTCAATATTTTCTATCATAAAGCAAGAGAGTGGAAATCAAATACCAATTGAAATACAAAAACAAATTTTCTCCCCCTTTATGAAATACCAACTAAAACAATGTGTAGGCTCGAAATAAGATACCAATTGAAAATTGAATCAATTGAAACAAAGTTAAAAACTCAAGCTTTAGCATAAACAAAATTTTGTGCTTAAAGATATAGGGATATAATAAGCACAAATAAAACATATATATGTATGAAAAGTAGATACCAATTGAAATTGATAATATTGGAATTGAAAAAACATACATACATACAAACATATATGAGTATACAAGAAAGGTCAAAATTGGTACCAATTGAAAGAATCCAGTGATACCAATTAAAACAACAATAGTATCAAAATATAACTCATATAACCTATCCTCCCAATCATGTTCAAGTTTTAAAATGATTTTCACTATAAAGCATACATGAGCATGATCTCCCATCCAACCACCCTTAGGATGGTAGGGGTTTTCAAAAATAGGTTTGAAAAATGAAGTATATTTGAAAAACTCTACCAAAATGAAGAATACGAACTAGTTAAATGAAAAATTTGTAAACTAGTACGAAATCCTTCAAGCAAGGAATAAAACAAAAATATTTTTCATGAAACATGAAATCCACATGATAATCAACACTCTAAGCCAATTAAGCATAAATATGACTCATGAAAATAAAACATGAGTAAACAATAAATGTGAGTGTACAAATAAGATGTGAGATCATAATCATGAAAGATGGACAATAAGCTCAATATTTCTTGAAACATGAAAACATGAAAATCATCAAAACTTATTTAATCTTCAAGGTACATGTATGTCCTATACAAACTAAAGTATACATACATATCCAAACACAACAAGTCCACAAATGTATATGCATGAAGGCACGTGGCTCAAAGGATATATATGTATAACAATAATTTGGATAAAATGGACATATACATGAAGTTAAACATAAACACATAAAACAAATCAAAAATAGGAATACAAGTTTAAAATGTATGGATCATCAAAACTAGACTATACTAGCACATCTAATGGGTTCAAATAAGCATTCAAGCTCAAACATATATAGATTTATTTGTGGCCCACTATATGCACAAATATATACCTAGTCTTAATGAAAACTAACATTTAAACATGTAATCAACGCATGAAGCATAAAAATAAGATATGAATAAACATGAAAAACATAAACATGATTATTATGTAAATTCACATGTTATTAGAGTTATGATAAACATGATAGCTAAACAATGGTGAGAACACAAAAATATAATCCATATTAAATATGGGTGTCTCAAATACTATACATGCATGTCAAGGATCTAATAATCATGGCATTTTTAAAATAATCTATAAACATCAAACATGCTATAAACAATGAACATAGAAAGCATGCAAATATAAACGGGAGTTAGATATTGATACCAAAACGATGAAGGCACCTCTCTATGTCTCCAAAACAAGGTGGTCCTCCCACCAAATCTTCCTTGAAAGTGATGCATCTAATTGATTTCCATGAAGCTCGGAACGCATCCACTCCAAGGTACTGCTACTATCACGTCATGTGAGAGCCCACACCTACATTATAAACAAGAGGGGTGATCTTTGGTACCCACAACTTTTTGGGTCCATGGGGGTTAGTATCATTCCTAACCCAAACAAATTTATTTGCTAAATTTGAAACATATATTCTATCATAACAAAATTTAGCAAGGTGGCCCTTACGTCCACAATGTGTACAAGTGTACACATGAGCATACAATGCGTGATGGTGGTGACCGTGGGAAGCATGTGTATACCGTGGAGGGTGTGCATGCATAACAGGAACTTGTTTCTTTCGAAACAAGGATTCCAAACGTGTATGGTGTTGGCCCAAAGGCCCATCACTCTAGTTTTGATGATGATCAACTCATGTAGTTATGTTTACTAATGATCTTGTGTTTAATTAGTGACAGATTTGTTATCAAGATCTTAGTAGGTGTGGAGCTTCAAGAAAGGATTTAAAGTCAAGTTTTGGAGCTAGCACCGGTTGATTCAAGAGCTTGTGCATCAAGATCACATCAAGTACTCAATAGGAGTCTAGCTCTATGGATCGTGTTTGGACCAAGTCAAGAAGATGAGAAGCCTTCAAGTGAAGACTTCAAGAAGATGAAGACTTGTGTCTAGGTATAAGATTTAGTTTTTAGAAGATTTTATTTTAGTTAAAATGTAAAGGATAGAGTAGTTGGTGGATTGCTCAAGTACATATACACACACACACTCTTGATAGAATTATTTTCATAAAAGAATTTTCAGATTTAGAAAAGACTTTCATTTTGAAAAAATACTTTTTGGTTTTTGGAATTTCTTATATGCATATCTTTTATCCAAAACCATATATATAGCTTAATGCCAAAAACATAGATATTTCATCTTAATTGTGTAGTGGATCATATCCATATACACTATGCTTTAATGAATTCAAAATATCTTGTTTTTGTATCATGATGAAGTTTGGAAAAAAAGTTTTAGAAAAATACAAGTTTTCTTTTGAGCCAATATTTCCAAACTTACAAAAATAGTCCAATATTTTATAACATGTCTTGATTTTGTGCAAGCATGTTTGTATATCAAAGTATATTGGTTAAACTATTCTTGTAAATTTTTAAGTATTTTATGGGATTTTATTTGAACCAAAAGACTTAGTTTTTAATCCCAGAAAAATAGTTTCCAGGTTTCAGCAAGTCGACTGTATAGTCGACTTGGTCTGAAGTTGATCGACCGGACCGGTCGACCGACGTGCACAGACGTGCACGCCTTTGTGCACTGGAGGACGGCCGACCGGATCGTTCGACCGCTCCAGAGAGCTCTGCTCTCTGGAAATTTCGGCCGACCGTACGGGTCGACCGACAGAGAGTTCGACTCTCTGCTCCAGTGGCTTGGTCGACCGGGAGGTCGACCGTGGCTCCAACAGTCAGATTTTTGACCGTTGGCGGTCGACCGGCGGGTCGACCGGCAGGCATGACAGACCCCAACAGCTAGTTTTTGACAGCCTATAAATTTGGGGGTTTGGTCATTGTTTTGATATAAGATTTTAGGAGAGCTTTGAGCCAGTTTTTCCCACTCCATTAAAAGAGTTTTCTCCACAAATTTGAGAGCTAATTCTTCCAATCAAAATGGGAGTTTTTATTAAGAGTGTTAAAAGAGATTCTTTGAGTTTTCCTCCACCATTTCTTTCCTAGTTTTTCTCACACAAACACTTGAGCTATCCATTGCTATTCATCTTATAGGAGTGTTGTAGTGAGATAGTTTTTAGGTGATCAAAGTGTTGCGATCACCAAAGACTTGTTCTTTGTTCCTTTGAGAAGACGGACGGTTGTGTTCGCATTGTTTCGGGTCCTAGTGTGGACTCGGTTATTTCGGGTTCGGGTGTGAACTCTTGTTTGAGGTGCGGCCTCGGTGAGCCGGTGGGCTTGCGGTGTGTACGGACTAGGGAGTCCGAGAGTTGTAGGTGTTGCGGCACCGGGTGATCCATTGGGATCGAGTATAGTGGAAATCCTTCGTGTGTCGAAGGCGGGGATGTAGAGCAAGGGTGCTCGAACCTCGAAACAAATCCCTTGTGTTTGCGATTGCTCACTCTCTCTCTCTCTCTCTCTCTCTTTGTCTCTTATTTATATCTTGCATTCCTTTATTGTGTTTATCTTTATATGCATGATATACTTGTGTGCTCATATTGATATACTTGCTTGGGATTGTTTGCTAACACTTGTATTCAACCAAGAGAGCCAACGCGGCACCTCAACCCATTCAAGGGGAATCTAGAGGAGTTTGTCCAGAGCCCTTCACGGGGAATTCGGGAACACTCTTGTGTTATACGTGGTGTTTAGTTTAAATAGTTTTATTTGGTCATAATTGCTCTTAGCTTCCGCATCATTTGGCATTAAGTGACCATTAGATTAGCCTTCACCTATTCACCCCCCCTCTAGGTGAATCTTCAATTGGTATCAGAGCTTGGTACTCTGATTTGGGTCTAACAACCTAGAGTTAAAGATCCTCATTTTTAGGCTAATCACATTTTTTTGTACACACACCATGGACTTCATGTCACCACCCATGTTTGACATTCTTAACATCCATATATGGAAGGTGAAGATGTCCTTGTACCTCAAAGCCTTAGGTATTCATGTTTATCTTGCCACTACTAATAATGCATATTGTTTAGATGGTAAGAATCTTGAGGCTAATACAAAAGCCCTTCATGCTTTAAAGTCAACCCTAAATGATGACTATTTATCTAGGGTTTCTAACTTTGATTCGACTTTTGTAGTTTGGAACACCCTCACCTCCCTTGGTGAAAAGGATCTATATTATGTCGGGAGCGATTCGGATGTTGGAAGCGACACCTCAACAAGTGCTACATGGTCCAAGGGGATAACCCCCTTGAGGTAACTACCGAATCCGAGGATGAGGATGTTAACATGTCATATGAAGAGCTTTCTACATTTTGCCAATTATTGCTTGAAAAATATGACATGATTAAGAAAGATAATAAAAATTTGAAAAAGAAATTTGATTGCATGCATATAGAACAAGATTCATTTAAATCTAAGATTGCATGCTTAGAAAAGGAAAATGATGATTTGAAAAATGAAAATTTTTCCCTTAAGTCTAAATTAAATAATTTGTGTGAAGGGAACACTATTTTGAAGGATAAAATGGATTTGGTGGAAACAAAAAGAAAGTTTTTTTAAGAAAATAAATCTTTAAAAAGAAAATTTGTTGAAAAGGAAAAAAATGTTTTTCAAAAGAAAAAAAATGATTCTTTATCTCATCATGCTTTACATGCCAGCACAAATGAGATTAATGTTTTGAAAAATAAAATGGATTGTTTGAGTTCAACTTTGAACTCTTGTGCATTTAACCATTCTAGATTGCAGTCTTTGTTTTCAAAGAAACAAACTCCACACATTCATGCACAACATCATCATGCATATGCTTATGTTGCACGTCATGATCACACTCCTACACATAAGCATCCTAAGGTGTACACATGTACACATTGTGGCCGCAAAGGCCATTTAGCAAAATTTTGTTTTGACAAGTTGCATTCTTTAAATTTTGCTAATAAAAATTTTTGGGTTCCGTACATGACTAACCCCAAAGGACCGAAGAAAAAATGGGTACCAAAACCCCCACCCCATGTTTTTGATGTAGGTGAGGGATCTCTCAAGACATGAGAAACTTGGTGCCTTGATGGTGGATGCAAATGGATATGATGGACACACTTATTGATGCATCGCTATCAAGGAGGTTTTGGTGGGACAACCACCATGATTGGAGCTTTGGAGTTGGTAACAATTTCTAAACTCCCATTTTATTTATGTTCATGCTTGTTCATTCATGATATTTTTAGCATGATCATGCTTTATTTGTTTTATGTGCTTCATGTGGTAAAAACATGCTTAGATGTAGTTTTATTAAAACTTGAATTTATACATGTACAAATAGTGAGCAACAAATTGACTTATATACGTTTGCACTTCATGCTCATTTGTACCCACTATATGCACATGTAAAGACTAGTTTTGATGATTCTCATTTATACATGCTTTGCCAAATTTTATGATTTTACTTCATGTATATGTATTTTTAATTCAAATCTAATAAATATACATGTATACCCGTGAGTCTCTTGCTTTAATGCAAACACTATTAATAGACTCTTTTATGTTTGGGATATGTATGTGTATTGTTAGGATTGGATAAATCATACATATACCTAGAAGTGTGTTTTGTTTTAATGAAAAATAAATTTTCATGTTTGTTTGATAAAAATAAAAAAATGATACTCACACTTTTTGAGCTTCAATGTCTATTTTCATGAAAATGCTATTTACATGACTTTTGAACACTCACACTTTATTCTTTTGTCATGACTTTGATTCATGAACATATTTTTGAGCTTCATAGATCGAGTGTCAATTCTTGTATTTGGTATGATTCATGAAATACATATGCTTTGATTTCATATTTTGAAGGATCTTTAACTAGTTTTTCAATAATTATTTTAACTAGTTATTCTTCTTCATTTGGTAGTGATTTTCAATGCTAAAATATTTTCAAATCTATTTTTTTTTGAAAACCCCTACCATCCATGGAAGGATGGATGGGAGATCATGTTCATGTATGCTTTAAAATGAAAATATTTTAACACTTGAACCATGATTGGGTGGTAGTTATATGAGATATACATTTGATCTTATTGTTATTTCAATTGGTATCATTGGATTCTTTTAATTGGTATCTAAATTGATAATTTTTGTATATACTCATATTTTATTTTCTTATATATGTATGTATCAATGTCAATTGGTATACTCATTTCATACATATATATGATTTTCATGTGCTTAACCTACAATTGGTTCACTCTTTTAAAAGCACAAAGTTTATGATGAAAAATAAAAATTTTTTTTGATCATTATGTTTACTATTGGTATCAATATGTTTCAACTTCATATTTGTTAAATTTCAATTGGTATCAATATGATTTACAATAATGATTACTTTCATTTTGGTATCTTAAAATTTGTTTGTTTTACAAAAGCTCTGATACCTTTAAAAATTTTGTTTAAGAAAATCAAAAAAAAAAAATGTTTTGATCTATATTACCTATATGCAAGGGGAGCTTAACATCTCTTCTACATATAGATTCATGTTGAGTGTATTGTATATTGAGGAGCTTGACAACTCTTCTTTATGTGGTACACGTGTGTAGGGGGAGCTTCACATCTCCTCTTATGCATTACATAATATGTGTTATGTGAATTGGGGCTTGTCATCCCTTCTTCATGTAATGCATATGTGTAGAGAAGCTAACTTAGCGTCTTCCTCTTCATGAATGTATATCGCATATAACCTTTTATTGATATGTTTGTTTGACCCCTTATTGATCTCTTTGTTTATGACAAAAAGGGGGATAAAGATTTGATGTTTTTGTTTTTACCTTAACCCCTTTGTTGATGATTGACAAAAAGGGGGAGAGGTATTTGGAGAGGTATTTGCTATATATGCATGTTTTTATTAAAGGATTTATGTTTATGCATATATGTTGTTTTGCAAATAGGAGAAAAAGATTTTGTTTTATGCTTGATTAGCATGTTTACTCCTTCATTTGCATACATGTTTATGTGCCTCATTGCATATCTATTTGTTTATGTGTTATGCATGAGTTAAGGGGGAACTTCTTTGAAGCTTTACTTTAATCCATGCATATATAACTTCATGAGTTTTGTCATCATCAAAAAGGGGGAGATTGTTGGCCCAAAGGCCCATCACTCTAGTTTTGATGATGATCAACTCATGTAGTTATGTTTACTAATGATTTTGTATTTAATTAGTGACAGATTTGTTATCAAGATCTTAGTAGGTGTGGAGCTTCAAGAAAGGATTTAAAGTCAAGTTTTGGAGCTAGCACCGGTTGATTCAAGAGCTTGTGCATCAAGATCACATCAAGTACTCAAGAGGAGTCTAGCTCTATGGATCGTGTTTGGACCAAGTCAAGAAGATAAGAAGCCTTCAAGTGAAGACTTCAAGAAGATGAAGACTTGTGTCTAGGTATAAGATTTAGTTTTTAAAAGATTTTATTTTAGTTAAAATGTAAAGGATAGAGTAGTTGGTGGATTGCTCAAGTACATATACACACACACACTCTTGATAGAATTGTTTTCATAAAAGAATTTTCAGATTTAGAAAAGACTTTCATTTTGCAAAAATACTTTTGGTTTTTGGAATTTCTTATATGCATATCTTTTATCCAAAAACATATTTAGAGCTTAATGCCAAAAACATAGATATTTCATCTTAATTGTGTAGTGGATCATATCCATACACACTATGCTTTAATGAATTCAAAATATCTTGTTTTTGTATCATGAAGAAGTTTGGAAAACAAGTTTTAGAAAAATACAAGTTTTCTTTTGAGCCAATATTTCCAAACTTACAAAAATAGTCCAATCTTTTATAACATGCCTTGATTTTGTGCAAGCATGTTTGTATATCAAAGTATATTGGTTAAACTAATCTTGTAGATTTTTAAGTATTTTATGGGATTTTATTTGAACCAAAAGACTTAGTTTTTAATCCCAGAAAAACAGTTTCCAGGCTTCAGCAAGTCGACTGTATAGTCGACTTGGTCTGAAGTCGGTCGACCGGATCGGTCAACCGACGTGCACAGACGTGCACGGCTTTGTGCACTAGAGGACGGCCGACCGGATCGGTCGACCGCTCCAGAGAGCTCTGCTCTCTGGAAATTTCGGCCGACCGTACTGGTCGACCGACAGAGAGTTCGACTCTCTGCTCCAGTGGCTCGGTCGACCCGGGAGGTCGACCGTGGCTCCAACGATCGGATTTCTGACCGTTGGCGGTCGACCGGCGGGTCGACCGGCAGGCCTGACAGACCCCAACGGCTAGTTTTTGACAGCCCATAAATTTGGGGGTTTGGTCATTGTTTTGATATAAGATTTTAGGAGAGCTTTGAGCCAGTTTTTCCCACTCCATTAAAAGAGTTTTCTCCATAAAATTGAGAGCTAATTCTTCCAATCAAAAGGGGAGTTTTATTAAGAGTGTTAAAAGAGATTCTTTGAGTTTTCCTCCACCATTTCTTTCCTAGTTTTTCTCACACAAACACTTGAGCTATCCATTGCTATTCATCTTATAGGAGTGTTGTAGTGAGATAGTTTTTAGGTGATCAAAGTGTTGCGATCACCAAAGACTTGTTCTTTGTTCCTTTGAGAAGGCGGACGGTTGTGTTCGCATTGTTTCGGGTCCTAGTGTGGACTCGGTTGTTTCGGGTTCGGGTGCGAACTCTTGTTTGAGGTGCGGCCTCAGCGAGCCGGTGAGCTTGCGGTGTGTACGTGAAAAACACCTAGAGGGGGGGTGAATAGGTGTAATTGCTAATCTAATGATTCTTTTTAAAAAAACTAAGTATGATGAATGATGCAACGATCTCTCAAAACAAGAGTAAGAGCCGAATACCCCGTGAGAGGTTCTGAACTCCTTCCTCCCAATTCCCCTTGAATGGGTTAGAGGTGCGCAATGCAACCTTGTTGTATGAGATATGATAGATCAAGGCAAAGTATGATGGATGAATAGTGAGATGCACACAATATATCACAAGTATCACAAACTTGAAATAATAGCACAAAGAAAGAAACAAGATCACAAGCAAGTAATAGAAAGCAATATAGTGCAATAGAAATTTAAAGAAAGAATGGACACAAGGCAATCGCAAACACAAGATGTTTGTTTCGAGGTTCGAGCCACCGCTCTACTCCCCGCCTTCACCTCCGTGAAGGGTTTCCACTATCCACCGAGGACGCCTTACAATGGTCAACCGAAGACCCGAGCACCGAGCTCTCCAACTTACAATAACCTCTACCGAAGAGGTGTCTCCACAAGAAGAAAAGGATTACAAGTCACCAAGGTGTTCACAAACAAGATCACCAAACTCTTTTACAAACTCTCACTCTTTTACAACTTCCTATAGAATGAGTAAAGGATTTTTGGCTCTATGAAGTGTAGTGAGAAAAACTCAGTTGTAGAGATGATTTTTGCAAGGGAACACAACTGAAAAATAGCTCAAGAAAGAATTGGAAATGGAGAGCTTAAACACTTTTCTTTTCTCTTTT
Source organism: Agave tequilana (assembly GCA_038442645.1). NCBI lineage: Eukaryota > Viridiplantae > Streptophyta > Magnoliopsida > Asparagales > Asparagaceae > Agave > Agave tequilana. Next base: position 70,991 of record JAVJIF010014096.1, on the reverse strand, counting down.
GAAAACTTTGAAAACTTGAGGATTTTTCTTGGTATTTTGTAAGAGAGTCTTCTCCTCTATTTATAGGGAGAAAAATAGGTTTAAAACAATTTATTTAAAGCTTATTTGCTCTGAAAAAGAACTGAAAAACCCTGTAAAAATCTGCCAATAAACAGATCAAAAAACAGATTTCAGAATTGCACAAAAGAGGAAAGAGCCGTTGGGCAGCAGCAGGCTTGGCGGTCGACCGGGCCGGTCGACCGCCAGCTCAGCTGGTCAAAGAGCCGTTGGCTCGGGTCTTCTGGCGGTCGACCGGCCGGTCGACCCAGAAAACCCGAGAACAAACCTGCTCTCAGTCTTCCTCTAGCGGTCGACCGGACGGTCGACCCAGAAAACTCGAGAGCACTCCTGCTCTCAGACGGTCGACCGTAGGACGTGCACAGACGTGCACGCCCAGGCACAGTGGCCGGTCAGCCTGAAACAGGAAAAACAGTGTATTTTTTACTTGAAAAATTTTGCAAAATAATTTTTGACTTTAAGAAAACTTAAGTAATATGCTAGTATGGGTATATAAAAAAGATCTAAACATGGTATTTATTTTTGTAAAATATAGAGTTATGTAAATATATTTTTAAGGCATGAAACCTAATTTAAAACATGAAAACTTAAATACAATACTCACATTTTAACAAAACCAAATTGTGTGTGTGTATCCTAGAGCCAATATCCAACACTCAAACTTTAACATTCTATTCTTACATTGGTTCTAAGTACTACAAGCTCTTCAAGGGGGCTTTTCACCATCAAGGTCTTCAACACTTGAGTCTTGAGCCCACTTTGAGTTGACTAGAGTCCAAAACACTTTCTTTTAGGATGTAAACCTTTTAGTAGAGTTAGAACCCTGAAACACACTTAAACAATAAGCAATATTAGTACAAATAACTAATATGTTTTGTAATCATCAAAACACACTAAACATGGGTGATTGTAACCTTGGGCCAACAATCTCCCCTTTTTGATGATGACAAAACATATAGGTTATTTAAACAAAGAATGGAAGAAGAGCTTGGAAAGCTCCCCCTCAAATAATGCTATGTATCAAAAATGTCAATGAAGAGCTAAATACATAAGGCATTAAAAACACATAGTTTTGTCAAAAACTCAAATGCATCAAAATATACACAATAAACAACCAAAATAATCAAACAAACTCATACTTTTTCTCCCCCTTTTTGTCATACATCAAAAAGGGTTAAACAAACAAAATAGAAGAAATTTTTCTTTAAGAATCCATAATGCAAACATTCAATTCACCACAAATAAATGAAAATCTAGCATAATCTAGAGGTTTAGTAAAAATATCGGCAAGTTGAAAATCGGTAGAAACATAATCAATATCAATATCACCTTTCTCATAATGATCTCTAAGAAAGTGATACCTAATGTCAATGTGTTTGGTTTTACTATGTTGATTTGCATTCTTTGTCATGTGAATAGTACTAGTATTATCACAAAATATTTTAACATGATTAAAGTGTAAATCATAGTCAAGGAGAGTATGTTTCATCCAAAGAACTTGTGCACAACAAGCTCCGGCTGCAACATACTCCGCCTCGGCGGTTGAAAGGGCTACCGAATTTTGCTTTTTGGAAGACCAAGATACAAGACAATTACCTCGGAATTGACATGTTCCACTTGTGCTCTTCCTATCTACCCTACAACCCGCATAGTCGGCATCCGAAAAACTCTTCATATCAAATAGTCCGGTTTTCGGATACCACAAACCCATTTCAATAGTGCCCTTAAGGTATTTAATTATGCGTTTTACCGCTACTAAATGAGACTCCTTAGGACATGATTGAAAACGAGCACAAAGACAAATGGAAAACATGATATCCGGCCTACTAGCCGTCAAATACAATAAACTACCTATCATGCTACGATAAACTTTAATGTCTACACTTTTACCTTGTTCATCCTTGTTAAGCTTAGTAGTTGTTGCCATGGGAGTTTTGCTTACTTTAGATCCTTCAAGCCTGAACCTTTTGATGAGTTCCTTTGTGTACTTGGCTTGATTGATGAAGATCCCATCCGTCCTTTGCTTGATTTGGAGTCCAAGGAAATAGTTGAGCTCCCCCATCATAGACATTTCAAATTCATCCTTCATGCATGATTCAAAAGCTTGGCAAAGAGATTCATTAGTAGAACCAAAAATAATGTCATCAACATAAATTTGCACAATAAGAATATCTTTTTCTACATGTTTTGTAAACAAAGTTGTGTCAATTTTACCTTTCTTAAAATCATTTGAAATCAAAAATGAAGAAAGTCTTTCATACCAAGCCCTAGGGGCTTGTTTTAAACCATAAAGAGCTTTATCTAATTTAAATACAAAATTCGGATGTGTAGGATCAACAAACCCGGGGAGTTGTTCAACATACACCTCCTCTTCAATAAAACCATTTAGAAAAGCACTTTTAACATCCATTTGAAACAATTTAAAATCTTTATATGAGGCAAATGCTAGTGTCATCCGTATGGCTTCAAGCCGTGCTACGGGTGCAAAGGTTTCTTCAAAATCGATTCCTTCGATTTGAGTGTAACCTTGGGCAACTAACCTAGCTTTATTCCTAACAACGTTACCCGATTCATCCAACTTGTTCTTAAAGATCCACTTAGTACCAATTGTTGGTCTATCGTGGGGCCTAGGAACAAGGTGCCAAACTTGGTTGCGCTCAAATTAATTGAGTTCCTCTTGCATGGCTAGCAACCAATATGAATCAGCCTCGGCTTCGAGGACGTTCTTGGGTTCAACATGAGAAATAAATGCATAATGTCCACAATAATCATGAAGTTTAGAGCGAGTGGTTACCCCTTTTGATACTTCACCTATGACGAGGTCCTTGGGATGATGAGGATTGTATCTCCAACCCTTTGGAAGTTGTTGAGTAGGCTCCACTTCATTTGTTTGATTTTCATTTCCTTGAGCCTCTTCTACTTTAGCTTCACTTCCTTCATCATCCTTGGCTTGTCTCCCATAGTAGTAGTATCCTCCAAGGTCACTTTCTCCAAGCCTTCATCCAAAGCATCTATTTCTACAACATTCTTAACAAACAAGTTAGATTCTTCAAACTTAACATGTATAGATTCCTCAATAGTCAAAGATGATTTATTGAAGATTCTATAAGCCTTACTTGTATTAGAATACCCAACAAAAATTGCCTCATAAGCTTTAGCATCAAATTTTCCTAAATTATCTTTTGTATTTAAAACAAAACATTTACATCCAAAAACCTTGAAATATGAAACATTTGGTTTTCTAGAAAAGTACATTTCAAAAGAAGTTTTTGAAGTATTTTTACACAAGAAAACACGATTTGATATATAGCATGATGTATTTACGGCCTCGGCCCACAAATAATGTGGTAGACCATATTCACTTAGCATTGTCCTAGCCATCTCTTGTAAAGTTCGATTTTTCCGTTCAACTACTCCATTTTGTTGTGGAGTTCTAGGACAAGAAAGTTCATGCTTAATTCCATGTTCTTCACAAAAAGTGGTAAAGGGTAGGTTAATGAACTCACCTCCTCTATCACTTCTTATTCTTAAAATTGAAGACTCTTTTTCTTTTTCAACTCTTTTCTTAAAAGTTTGGAAATATGAAAATGCTTGATTTTTGTGTTCAAGAAAGAAAACCCAAGTAAACCGTGAAAAATCATCAACCAAAACAAATGCAAATCTATTCCCACTTAGACTTTTAGTTTGTGTAGGGCCAAATAGATCCATATGGATTAACTCCAAAGGACGTGATGTCATGATATCCTTAATTGACTTGAAAGAAGACTTAGTTTGTTTCCCAAATTGACATGCGTCACAAACTCGGTCCTTTTCAAAACTCAAACAAGGAATACCTTTCACCATTTCCTTTGTGTTTAACCTAGATATGTGGTCAAATGAAATATGGCCTAATCTTCTATGCCACAACCAAGAGTCGTCATCGAGGGCTTTTAAACAAGTAATATTACAAGACATATTAGACATATCTATCATATAAACATTACTTTCACAAAAACCAGAAAACACACAAGTATTAGAAATTCTATCAATTACTTTACAAGCTATATGATCAAAAACAACATCAAAACCTTTATCACAAAGTTGACTAACACTCAAGAGGTTATGCTTGAGTCCATCAACTAAAACTACATTTTCAATTAAAGGGGATGTGCCGAGTTTTACATTACCAATACCGATGATTTTACCCTTGGCATCATCTCCGAAGGTGACGGTGCCACCTTCAAGGTATCTTGATAGGGTTGCAAAGTTGTTGATGTCCCAAGTCAGGTGCCTTGAGCAACCACTATCAAAATACCACAATCCTCTACGTCGTTGGGCTTTGGAAGGTACCTATATCATTTAACAAAATTGTTGACTTTGGTACCCAAACTTTCTTGGGTCCTTGAAAGTTAGTGTTTCGAACCCAAACATTATGATAAGATGCACTTAGTCTATCATAACAAAAATTGGCTAAGTGTCCTTTCCGCCCACAATGTGAACATGAGAACACTCTTCCATATATGAATGCATGATGTGTGTGTGAAGTGTGAGCATGCTTTGGGGGTTTGCCACGATGTAAAGGTTGTGTGGTATGAACATGAGCATGGTGAACATTTTTCTTAGGGGCTTGTTTCTTAGGAAACATGGCCTCTATCTTCTTCTTATCAAACTCACAATTTTTTAAAATAATTCCCAATGGGTCTATTCTTTCTTTAAGCATGGTAATCTCATTAGAGTCAATTTGTGGAGACTTGCCTTTACAAGAAATCTTATACTTGTCAAAATCTTTTTGAGTGGAAATAAGAGTGGAAAGTAATTCATCCTTTTCTTTAGAAAGAGTAAAAACTTGATGATTAAGAGATTCATTTTCCTTTTTCATTTTTAAATACTTTTTCTTGAGAAAATCATAGTTATGTGATAATTCTACAAAAGCTTCTCCTAATTCATCCATGGAAAGTTCATCATTAGGAGAAGTGGAAGGGGTTACCTTGCTTGTGCTTTCATTGGCCATGAAGCACATGTTGGCGGTATCAATCTCCTCCTCGGATTCGCTCTCGGAATCCCATGTAGCTTTCATTGCCTTCTTCTTATGAGGCTTCTTTGAGGTGGAGGGCTTCACTTTATCCGGACACTCCGCCACTATGTGTCCCGGTCTTTGGCAATTAAAGCAAATGATCTTTCTTTCTTCTTTGCCTCCTTGCCATCTCTTCCTTCCTTGAAATTTAGCCTTGTTGTACATCCTCCGGACGTTCTTCACAAGAAGTGAGAGCTCTTCGTCATCTTCTTCTTCATCGTCTTCGTCGGAGTGTGTGGATTAACTTTTGAAGGCTATTGTCTTCTTCTTGGAAGGAGCCATGTCCTCCCTCACTTTCCTCTCCATCTCATGGGTTTTGAGGTTCCCAATGAGACCTATTAGCTCCATCTCCTCCTTATCATTGAGTTGCTTCAAGGTGGTTGCTTTTACTTCCCATGAAGGAGGAAGAGCCCGGATGATCTTTCTAACTCTTTGATCATTATCAATAGCATCACCTAGAGAAGAAAGTCCATTAGTAATCTTTGTAAATCTTGTAACCATATCATCTATGGTTTCATTTTCTTGCATGCAAAAATTCTCATATTGGGACCGAAGAAGGTCAATCTTAGCCCTCTTCACTTGTGAGGTCCCTTCATGTGTAACTAGCAAATGTGTCCAAATTTCATATGCGGACTTGCAATGAATAACTCTAGCTATGTCATCATCATTAAGGGCTTGAAGTAGTGCATAGTGAGCCCTAGCATTGGCATCAAATTCTTTGGTCTCTATTTCGGACCAAGTGGATTCATCACCGGGGGTGCACTAAAGGGTTTAGTCACGGCCTTTGCAACTCGACTACCTAGAGATTGCAAGAAAACGGTCATCTTAACCTTCCATATGGGAAAGTTAAGTCCATCAAACTTAGGAGGGGTTTTAATTCCATCGGCCATTTTTACTAAGTGAATATGAATGAAATGATTAGCAAAATTAGGATCTCTCTAAGGTTGTTAAGCCAAATACTAGAGTCCAAGCTCTGATACCAATTGAAAAACACCTAGAGGGGGGTGAATAGGTGTAATTGCTAATCTAATGATTCTTTTTAAAAAACTAAGTATGATGAATGATGAAACGATCTCTCAAAACAAGACTAAGAGCCGAATACCCCGTGAGAGGTTCTGAACTCCTTCCTCCCAATTCCCCTTGAATGGGTTAGAGGTGCGCAATGCAACCTTGTTGTATGAGATATGATCGATCAAGGCAAAGTATGATGGATGAATAGTGAGATGCACACAATATATCACAAGTATCACAAACTTGAAATAATAGCACAAAGAAAGAAACAAGATCACAAGCAAGTAATAGAAAGCAATATAGTGCAATAGAAATTTAAAGCAAGAATGGACACAAGGCAATCGCAAACACAAGATATTTGTTTCGAGGTTCGAGCCACCGCTCTACTCCCCGCCTTCACCTCCGTGAAGGGTTTCCACTATCCACCGAGGACGCCTTACAATGGTCTACCGAAGACCCGAGCACCGAGCTCTCCAACTTACAATAACCTCTACCGAAGAGGTGTCTCCACAAGAAGAAAAGGATTACAAGTCACCAAGGTGATCACAAACAAGATCACCAAACTCTTTTACAAACTCTCACTCTTTTACAACTTCCTATAGAATGAGTAAAGGATTTTTGGCTCTATGAAGTGTAGTGAGAAAAACTCAGTTGTAGAGATGAATTTTGCAAGGGAACACAACTGAAAAATAGCTCAAGAAAGAATTGAAAATGGAGAGCTTAAACACTTTTCTTTTCTCTTTTGAAAACTTTGAAAACTTGAGGATTTTTGTTGGTATTTTGTAAGAGAGTCTTCTCCTCTATTTATAGGGAGAAAAATAGGTTTAAAACAATTTATTTAGAGCTTACTTGCTCTGAAAAAGAACTGAAAAACCCTGTAAAAGTCTGCCAAAAAACAGATCAAAAAACAGATTTCAGAATTGCACAAAAGAGTAAAGAGCCGTTGGGTAGCAGCAGGCTTGGCGGTCGACCGGCCCGGTCGACCGCCAGCTCAGCTGGTCAAAGAGCCGTTGGCTCGGGTCTTCTGGAGGTCGACCGGCCGGTCGACCCAGAAAACCCGAGAACAAACCTGCTTTCAGTCTTCCTCTAGCGGTCGACTGGACGGTCGACCCAGAAAACCCGAGAGCACTCCTGCTCTCAGACGGTCGACCGCCCGGTCGACCGTAGGACGTGCACAGACGTGCACACCCAGGCACAGTGGCCGGTCGACCGGGCCGGTCGGCCGGTCAGCCTGAAACAGGAAAAACAGCGTATTTTGACTTGAAAAATTTTGCAAAATAATTTTTGACTTTAAGGAAACTTAAGTAATATGCTAGTAGGGGTATATAAAAAAGATCTAAACATGGTATTTATTTTTGTAAAATATAGAGTTATGTAAATATATTTTTAAGGCATGAAACCTAATTTAAAACATGAAAACTTAAATACAAGACTCACATTTTAACAAAACCAAATTGTGTGTGTGTATCCTAGAGCCAATATCCAACACTCAAACTTTAACATTCTATTCTTACATTGGTTCTAAGTACTACAAGCTCTTCAAGGGGGCTTTTCACCATCAAGGTCTTCAACAATTGAGTCTTGAGCCCACTTTGAGTTGACTTGAGTCCAAAACACTTTCTTTTAGGATGTAAACCTTTTAGTAGAGTTAGAACCCTAAAACACACTTAAACAATAAGCAATATTAGTACAAATAACTAATATGTTTTGTAATCATCAAAACACACTAAACATGGGTGATTGTAACCTTGGGCCAACAGTACGGACTAGGGAGTCCGAGAGTTGTAGGTGTTGCGGCACCGGGTGATCCATTGGGATCGAGTATAGTGGAAATCCTTCGTGTGTCGAAGGCGAGGATGTAGAGCAAGGGTGCTCGAACCTCGAAACAAATCCCTTGTGTTTGCGATTGCTCACTTTTTCTCTCTTTGTCTCTTATTTATATCTTGCATTCCTTTATTGTGTTTATCTTTATATGCATGATATACTTGTGTGCTCATATTGATATACTTGCTTGGGATTGTTTGCTAACACTTGTATTCAACCAAGAGAGCCAACGCGGCACCTCAACCCATTCAAGGGGAATCTAGAGGAGTTTGTCCAGAGCCCTTCACGGGGAATTCGGCAACACTCTTGTGTTATACGTGGTGTTTAGTTTAAATAGTTTTATTTGGTCATAATTGCTCTTAGCTTCCGCATCATTTGGCATTAAGTGACCATTAGATTAGCCTTCACCTATTCACCCCCCTCTAGGTGAATCTTCAAATGGTATCAGAGCTTGGTACTCTGATTTGGGTCTAACAACCTAGAGTTAAAGATCCTCATTTTTAGGCTAATCACATTTTTTTGTACACACACCATGGACTTCATGTCACCACCCATGTTTGACATTCTTAACATCCATATATGGAAGGTGAAGATGTCCTTGTACCTCAAAGCCTTAGGTATTCATGTTTATCTTGCCACTACTAATAATGCATATTGTTTAGATGGTAAGAATCTTGAGGCTAATACAAAAGCCCTTCATGCTTTAAAGTCAACCCTAAATGATGACTATTTATCTAGGGTTTCTAACTTTGATTCGGCTTTTGTAGTTTGGAACACCCTCACCTCCCTTGGCGAAAAGGATCTATATTATGCCGGGAGCGATTCGGATGTTAGAAGCGACACCTCCAACAAGTGCTACATGATCCAAGGGGATAACCCCCTTGAGGTAACTACCGAATCCGAGAATGAGGATGTTAACATGCCATATGAAGAGCTTTCTAATATGACATGATTAAGAAAGATAATAAAATTATGAAAAAGAAATTTGATTGCATGCATATAGAACATGATTCATTTAAATCTAAGATTGCATGCTTTGAAAAGGAAAATGATGATTTGAAAAATGAAAATGTCCCTTATGTCTAAATTAAATGATTTATGTGAAGGGAACACTATTTTGAAGGATAAAATTGATTTGGTGGAAAAACAAAAAGAAAGTGTTTTTCAAGAAAATAAATCTTTAAAAAGAAAATTTGTTGAAAAAGAAAAAGAAAATGTTTTTCAAAAGAAAAAGAAAAATGATTCTTTATCTCATCATGCTTTACATGCCACCACAAATGAGATTAATGTTTTGAAAAATAAAATGGATTGTTTGAGTTCAACTTTGAACTCTTGTGCATTTAACCATTCTAGATTGGAGTCTTTGTTTTCAAAGAAACAAACTCCACACATTCATGCACAACATCATCATGCATATGCTTATGTTGCACGTCATGATCACACTCCTACACATAAGCATCCTAAGGTGTACACATGTACACATTGTGGCCGCAAAGGCCATTTAGCAAAATTTTGTTTTGACAAGTTGCATTCTTTAAATTTTGCTAATAAAAATTTTTGGGTTCCGTACATGACTAACCCAAAAGGACCCAAGAAAAAATGGGTACCAAAACTCCCACCCCATGTTTTTGATGTAGGTGAGGGATCTCTCAAGACGTGAGAGACTTGGTGCCTTGATGGTGGATGCAAATGGATATGATGGACACACTTATTGATGCATCGCTATCAAGGAGGTTTTGGTGGGACAACCACCATGATTGGAGCTTTGGAGTTGGTAACAATTTCTAAACTCCCATTTTATTTATGTTCATGCTTGTTCATTCATGATATTTTTAGCATGATCATGCTTTATTTGTTTTATGTGCTTCATGTGGTAAAAACATGCTTAGATGTAGTTTTATTAAAACTTGAATTTATACATGTACAAATAGTGAGCAACAAATTGACTTATATACGTTTGCACTTCATGCTCATTTGTACCCACTATATGCACATGTATAGACTAGTTTTGATGATTCTTATTTATACATGCTTTGCCAAATTTTATGATTTTACTTCATGTATATGTATTTTTAATTCAAATCTAATAAATATACATGTATACCCGTGAGTCTCTTGCTTTAATGCAAACACTATTAATAGACTCTTTTATGTTTGGGATATGTATGTGTATTGTTAGGATTGGATAAATCATACATATACCTAGAAGTGTGTTTTGTTTTAATGAAAAATAAATTTTCATGTTTGTTTGATAAAAATAAAAAAATGATACTCACACTTTTTGAGCTTCAATGTCATTTTCATGAAAATGCTATTTACATGACTTTTGAACACTCACACTTTATTTCTTTTGTCATGACTTTGATTCATGAACATATTTTTGAGCTTCATAGATCGAGTGTCAATTCTTATATTTGGTATGATTCATGAAATACATATGCTTTGATTTCATGTTTTGAAGGATCTTTAACTAGTTTTTAAAAATTATTTTAACTAGTTATTGTTCTTCATTTGGTAGTGATTTTCAATGCTAAAATATTTTCAAATCTATTTTTTTTGAAAACCCCTACCATCCATGGGAGGATGGATGGGAGATCATGTTCATGTATGCTTTAAAATGAAAATCTTTTAACACTTGAACCATGATTGGGTGGTAGTTATATGAGATATACATTTGATCTTATTGTTATTTCAATTGGTATCATTGGATTCTTTCAATTGGTATCTAAATTGATAATTTTTGTATATACTCATTTTTTGTTTTCTTGTATATGTATGTATCAATGTCAATTGGTATACTCATTTCATACATATATATGATTTTCATGTGCTTAACCTACAATTGGTTCACTCTTTTAAAAGCACAAAGTTTATGATGAAAAATAAAAATTTTTTTTGATCATTATGTTTACTATTGGTATCAATATATTTCAACTTCATATTTGTTAAATTTCAATTGGTATCAATATGATTTACAATAATGATTACTTTTATTTTGGTATCTTAAAATTTGTTTGTTTTACAAAAGCTCTGATACCTTTAAAAATTTTGTTTAAGAAAATCAAAAAAAAAAATGTTTTGATCTATATTGCCTATATGCAAGGGGAGCTTAACATCTCTTCTACATATAGATTCATGTTGAGTGTATTGTTTATTGAGGAGCTTAATAACTCTTCTTTATGTGGTACACGTGTGTAGGGGGAGCTTCACATCTCCTCTTATGCATTACATAATATGTGTTATGTGAATCGGGGCTTGTCATCCCTTCTTCATGTAATGGATATGTGTAGGGAAGCTAACTTAGCGTCTTCCTCTTCATGAATGTATATCGCATATAACCTTTTATTGATATGTTTGTTTGACCCCTTATTGATCTCTTTGTTTATGACAAAAAGGGGGAGAAAGATTTGATGTTTTTGTTTTTTACCTTAACCCCTTTGTTGATGATTGACAAAAAGGGGGAGAGGTATTTGGAGAGGTATTTGCTATATATGCATGTTTTTATTAAAGGATTTATGTTTATGCATATATGTTGTTTTGCAAATAGGAGAAAAAGATTTTGTTTTATGCTTGATTAGCATGTTTGCTCCTTCATTTGCATACATGTTTATGTGCCACATTGCATATCTATTTGTTTATGTGTTATGCATGAGTTAAGGGGGAGCTTCTTTGAAGCTTTACTTTAATCCATGCATATATAACTTCATGAGTTTTGTCATCATCAAAAAAGGGGAGATTGTTGGCCCAAAGGCCCATCACTCTAGTTTTGATGATGATCAACTCATGTAGTTATGTTTACTAATGATCTTGTGTTTAATTAGTGATAGATTTGTTATCAAGATCTTAGTAGGTGTGGAGCTTCAAGAAAGGATTTAAAGTCAAGTTTTGGAGATAGCACCGGTTGATTCAAGAGCTTGTGCATCAAGATCACATCAAGTACTCAAGAGGAGTCTAGCTCTATGGATCGTGTTTGGACCAAGTCAAGAAGATGAGAAGCCTTCAAGGGAAGACTTCAAGAAGATGAAGACTTGTGTCTAGGTATAAGATTTAATTTTTAGAAGATTTTGTTTTAGTTAAAATGTAAAGGATAGAGTAGTTGGTGGATTGCTCAAGTACATATACACACACACACTCTTGATTGAATTGTTTTCATAAAAGAATTTTCAGATTTAGAAAAGACTTTCATTTTGGAAAAATACTTTTTGGTTTTTGGAATTTCTTATTTGCATATCTTTTATCCAAAACCATATTTAGAGCTTAATGCCAAAAACATAGATATTTCATCTTAATTGTGTAGTGGATCATATCCATACACACTATGCTTTAATGAATTCAAAATATCTTGTTTTTGTATCATGAAGAAGTTTGGAAAACAAGTTTTAGAAAAATACAAGTTTTCTTTTGAGCCAATATTTCCAAACTTACAAAAATAGTCCAATCTTTTATAACATGCCTTGATTTTGTGCAAGCATGTTTGTATATCAAAGTATATTGGTTAAACTATTCTTGTAGATTTTTAAGTATTTTATGGGATTTTATTTGAACCAAAAGACTTAGTTTTTAATCCCAGAAAAACAGTTTCCAGGCTTCAGGAAGTCGACTGTATAGTCGACTTGGTCTGAAGTCGGTCGATCGGATCGGTCGACCGACGTGCACAGACGTGCACGCCTTTGTGCACTGGAGGACGGCCGACCGGATCGGTCGACCGCCCCAGAGAGCTCTGCTTTCTGGAAATTTCGGCCGACCGTACGGGTCGACCGACAGAGAGTTCGACTCTCTGCTCCAGTGGCTTGGTCGACCCGGGAGGTCGACCGTGGCTCCAACGGTCGGATTTCTGATCGTTGGCGGTCGACCGGCGGGTCGACCGGCAGGCCTGACAGACCCCAACGGCTATTTTTTGACAGCCTTTAAATTTGAGGGTTTGGTCATTGTTTTGATATAAGATTTTAGGAGAGCTTTGAGCCAGTTTTTCCCACTCCATTAAAAGAGTTTTCTCCACAAATTTGAGAGCTAATTCTTCCAATCAAAAGGGGAGTTTTTATTAAGAGTGTTAAAAGAGATTCTTTGAGTTTTCCTCCACCATTTCTTTCCTAGTTTTTCTCACACAAACACTTGAGCTATCCACTGCTATTCATCTTATAGGAGTGTTGTAGTGAGATAGATTTTGGGCGATCAAAGTGTTGAGATCACCAAAGACTTATTCTTTGTTCCTTTGAGAAGGCGGACGGTTGTGTTCGCATTGTTTCGGGTCCTAGTGTGGACTCGGTTGTTTCGGGTTCAGGTGCGAACTCTTGTTTGAGGTGCGGCCTCGGCGAGCCGGTGGGCTTGCGGTGTGTACGGACTAGGGAGTCTGAGAGTTGTAGGTGTTGCGGCACCGGATGATCCATTGGGATCGAGTATAGTGGAAATCCTTCGTGTGTCGAAGGCGGGGATGTAGAGCAAGGGTGCTCGAACCTCGAAACAAATCCCTTGTGTTTGCGATTGCTCACTCTCTCTCTCTTTGTCTCTTATTTATATCTTGCATTCCTTTATTGTGTTTATCTTTATATGCATGATATACTTGTGTGCTCATATTGATATACTTGCTTGGGATTGTTTGCTAACACTTGTATTCAACCAAGAGAGCCAACGCGGCACCTTAACCCATTCAAGGGGAATCTAGAGGAGTTTGTCCAGAGCCCTTCACGCGGAATTCGGCAACACTCTTGTATTATACGTGGTGTTTAGTTTAAATAGGTTTATTTGGTCATAATTGCTCTTAGCTTCCGCATCATTTGGCATTAAGTAACCATTAGATTAGCCTTCACCTATTCACCCCCCTCTAGGTGAATCTTCATATGGCTCTTGGCACATTGGCTCAAAGTGGAGCCCAAACAATCTACACTCTTCTTAAGTATGGATATATCATTTTCAATTAAAGAAAAAGTGTGGCATGCAATAGATGAACTAGGTGAAGCTATCCTAGCATGGCAAACATATGCATCAATCTTATTTTGTAAAGAATCATTCTTCTTCAAACAAACATTTAAATCATTTGAAATAGAAATTATTTTATTTTTCAAAGCAACATTCTCTTTTAAAATAAAGTCAACTTTTGAAGACAAGTTTTCATTTTTCTTCAAAATTGTTTCACAATCATTTTTATTTTTCAAAAATTTATTTTCTTTTAATGCAAGTTTAAGTTGAGATTTTAATGAATCCCTCTCATTAGAAATCTCCTCCTTTTCTTGCAAAACCATGTTAAGTCTAGAAAGCAAATTTTTAGTTTCATTATTAATGCCTAGACTTTTCTTTTTCAAAACATTATATTTTTCAATTAATTTTTCACAAACAATAGATAGTTCTTCATTTAAAGCATGGGGATCAATATTCTCATCATATGAAGAACTAGCACAATCATCACTATCTAGTTGAGTTTCCGATTGTACCTCAAGGGAGTCATTCCCTTGAATCATGAAGCATTGTGACTCGGATTCTCCACTAGATTCCTCTTCTTGTTGGATTGGCATTTGAAGCTCAGAGGTGGTTGTGGTTGTCAACTTGTTCCACACTGCAAAAGCGGAATCAAGATTAGAAACAAGCAAAAGATATTCTTTAGGAAGTGTGCTTCTAATAGCCTCAAGGGCTAGTGTATTGGCCCCTATATGCTTGCTATCACTAAGGTAGGATTCCTTGGTAATGGCAAGGTGAACCTTATATCCTAGGGTTTGTAGGTAAATGGACATCTTAGTCTTCCAAACAACAATGTTGGAAGAATCAAACATAGGTGGGGTCATGAAGTCCATGGGTCCAAACTATATGTGTGCAAGCAAACAAATGTGCAAATGCAAACGGTAGATTAGCTAAACCAAGATCTCACTTCTAAGTTGTTAAACCTAAAGTATCAGGAGCGTAGGCTCTGATACCAATTGAAATCACCTAGAGGGGGGGTGAATAGGTGATAGTGTTAATCTAGAAACTAAATGCGAAAGCTAAAAATTATTTTGTAACACACTTAATACAACCAACAAGTATAGCCGAATTTCCGTGAAGGGCTCTAGACTAACTCCTCTTGATTCCCCTAGATAAGGGTTGAGGTTCTATATGAAGCTCTTGTGGTTAAGTATAAGTGAGGCACACACACAAGCAATCCAAGCATATAAGGATAAGCAATATGAATCAAATGCAAGGACAACACAAGCATACATGATATGAATGAATGATGCTATGCACAACACAAATAAAGAGAGAGAGTTAGAGAGACAATGGATCAAACGCAAACACAAAGATATGTTTCGAGGTTCGAGCCCCTAGCTCTACGTCCCCACCTTAACCGAGAAGGATTTCTAATCCATTATCTTGTTCACCGAGGACTCCCACTGAGGGAACCTCCACCGAGGAGGATTTTTACAACAAGGGAGTACCGAACTCCTCTCTCAAACCAACACCTCTACCGAAGAGGGTTTACAAACCAAACTCCACCTCTCACTAGAGGGAGCAAACCACAATCTCAACCTCTACCAAAGAGGGAGCAAACCAATCACCCGATCAACCTCTACCAAAGAGGGATACAACAAAAGCAAGGGTGTTTACAACTTGGAGGCTTTATTCAACCTCAAACAATCTCTCTTTTCCACAAACAAAGATCCTAATAGATTAGGATAGATGATAAGATCAAGTGTGGAAAACTAAGTGTTTTGATCAAAGAAATACTCTTGGGAAATTACCAAAAATGATATAGAAATTTTAGCTCAAATACAATTCCAAAACCTAATTTCTTTGAAATAAACAAAACACTTAAAACAAAATAAATGAAGCTTTTGCTCTTTAAACTCTTTTGAAAACTTCTTTTTAAAACCAGAGAGTAGGGAAAATTAGCTCAGAAAAACTTAGCCAAAATCCCAAAGAAATGGGATTTATATAAGCCAAACAAAAAACTAGCCGTTAGGCTGATCTGTCAGCCTGACAGGCTTGCGGTCGACCGCCAACGGTCATATTTTTGACCGTTGGGCAACCCGGTCGACCACACGGTCGACCGCCCAGATACAGAGAGCAAAGCTCTCTGGTCCGGTCGACCGCCCGGCCGACCGTCCCATGTGTCTGCCAGACGTGCACAAGGCTGTGCACGTCGGTCGACCGCTCGGTCGACCGGCCCTTGGTGCGGTCGACCGTGCGGTCGACCGACCTGGCCTGTCAGCCACTGTTCTGGGTCAGAAACAGGGGTTAAAAATATTTTTAAAAAATCTTTTATCTCTTCTAAAAATCCCAAAAATAGTTTTACCATTTTGCATTGATATATAAACATGTGATAAAAATTTTAACTAAAATATCAAGCATATGAAACCATTTTTGTGTTTTAACATTTTTACCAAAAACCAAAACTTGTATTTTATCAAACTTGTATGTTTCAATACATGAATAGGATAGTCAAAATAAGTTTGTCTAAGAAGTTTAAGCATGCATGTATAGAAAGAATACATCTACTATACATATAAACCATTTAAACTTGTTTTGATTTAAACTATTCATGAAAACCAAATCTAAACATAAAACGTGTGTGTTGTGTACTTGAGCATATCAACTATTCTTATCTTTACACATGGATCTAAAACACACTAAATACTAGGATACCTAAGTCTTCTTGACGATCTTCATCTTCAAGTTGACTCGGTCCAAACTCCGTGATCTAACGAGCATGGCTATGAATGATCTTGACGCTCGGGCTCGGGAATTACCAAGTGAAGGCTTCCAAACTCCTCTTGTTGAAGCAATCACCAACTAATATCTTACTAAATGATCTGAAACTAAAATCACAATATTATTAGTAAACATAACTACATGAGTTAATCATCATCAAAACTAGAGTGGAAGGCCTCTGGGCTAACAGTTCTAAATTTCCCATTTCAGCTCCTGAATTTGACGAAACGGCCTTTGATCTTTGGCTTTAACCAATTAATTTGTAGAGATTTATTTTAACTGGTTTTCGACCAATCTGATTTGCCCTGATCTACCATGATTTTCTGATTTTAAATTAATTATGAATTAAATCAGAATTTTGATGGGCTTTTGGGCTCTTTGTCTTCCCTTTCCTTTAGTAATGGGTATGTGTATAAATTAGACAATAATTAGGATTAAAAGCAGAGTTTATTATATAATAAGTATGAGAAGTGATAATGAATGTGCAATATATGTGACCGATCACGCCCCCACACTTATCTTTTGCTAATCCTCGAGCAAAACAACAAAACTAAACTTAAAATTATTAGACCACTTTCGCAGGTCAGGCGATTGCACTGAGCATGTGTAACAAGCCGTTAAACCTCTAAATTCCTCCCTAGAGGACGAGTTTTGTCTCGTGAGGATTTTCAGTGGATTGTACCCACAAAATCCATAAAGAAAGAGAAATAAAGTGTTAGTATTTTGAAAACACATTTTAAAAGAGAAAAATATTTGAAGTATTATTGTAAGAATTAAGTAATCTATAAGTTATAGAAAAACTGAATTTTTCATTTTTAAACTTAGTCTCTATTCAAAAATTTATTATCAAATAAAGTAAGGAGTCAAATTGTACTTCTCATCTAGTCTATTATTTTATCCTAAGTCATCTGCACCTTCGTGATCGCGAAATTTTGACTAAGGGTTCTTTAACTCTAACTCTTATGCCTTATTTTTTTATATTTTTTTATTTTTGGTGGTATTATTTCTTAATTCTATTAGGCTTTCTAATCGCCCATATAATGAGCCTTTAATCGGTGACTCCTAAACCAAACAGTCTTAGGGTACCAAGTGAGAACACACCCCAAGGACTTAAGAACTCGAGAAAATAAGGCCACAAAACTAAGGATTTTATTATATGAACTGCTTTTAGGCGTGAATACCTACGCTTTATGAGGCACAAATACACAGCTTAATTAGATGATTTTTATTTATATTTTTTCTTTTTCTTTTTTCTTTTTCTTTTTTTCCTTTTTTAATAAGGCATAAGAATTTTTGTTTTTGAACCTTAAGTGTGTAAGTGTATAAAGTATGCATATATCATCAAGGAAAAAATCAAGGCTAAATTATTTTTTCAAATTATCTTCCTAACCTTGGAAATCAAACAAATAATCTTATTTTGACTAAGTATAAGAAATCCTAAATATGATTCTCCTATTCCTTAAAATTGACTTAATTTCATACAAAAAAAATGTCAAAATATTGTTTCTATTTTCAAAAAGTTTTTTTTAAAAGTAAATAAAATATTAATAAAATTTTTTAAAAAAATAAAAGAAAAACCTATGTTATGTTAGAACCCTCCCCCACACCTATCTCATGCATTGTCCTTAATGTTTGAATTAATGTATAGATGCATGAAAAAGAAGAAAGGGAAGGAAAATATTACCCTAAGGTGGTGGTTTCAATGATGGTCTAATTGGTCCATGAAATGCGGCCCAATCTAATTTGCGTGGAGTTCAGAGGAACCCACTAGAAACCTCTCTAATATAACTCACTAAAATGATGTATATATGAAAGATTTTTATTAAGAATTTTTTCCCATCTAATTTCTAAATTTTTAAACTAATTTCAGAGTCATTATTATTAATATCTTTGTCCAAAAATGGAGTATAAAAAGATGGAATGCTTGATTTGGAATAAGGAAGGTCATGAACTATAATCGACTCAGAAAAATGACTGAAGTCAAGTAAAGATTCAGGAGTCAAAATTTGTTCAGGAAGTGGGTCCAAATCAAAAAGTTGAAATTCAAGTCCACATTCATTCCCCACAATGGAATGTGACTTTCTAAGATTGGCGATTCAAGTTCAAGAATGACAGGTATGGGAATCAAAATTGACTCTAAAATATTGCTCAAATCAGTAGCAAAACATGAGTCAATATTAGAAATTTGAACTGTATCACAAATTTGAGACTTAAGGTCATATTTCTCATTGAGTTCAATTGCGTAAAAATGAGAACTTACTAATTTGTCAATAGGACTTTCAAAAGTATGAAATTACTCAAGTTTAATATGATGATCATACATGATTGGTGATTCAATTTCCCGATAGACAGGCACAGGATCCAATGTAGACTCTGGAGAAGGATTGAAATTTAGTGAAGGCATCGGAGTCATTATTGAATCAGGAAGTAGAATTGAATTACCAAGTTGAGGTTCAGGATTATGTTCATTCTCAAGTTCAATTTCAGAAAAGGGATAACTCGCCAAAATCAATGTGGTTTTCAAAATTTAAAGTTTTGGCAAGTTCAAATGTATGCTGAAATGGAATCTTGTTTTCCAAAATAACATGATTCTTTGGCTCAACAGAATGGCTTGCGACATCAGGAATAGTCAAAGGGTTAGAATGGAGAGTTTTGACCATTAAATCTGTGTCATGATTATCAGTGATTTGAACCTGAGTCATGGCTTCAAACAGCTTTTCATAGTCGATTGGTTCATCGTTTTGTTGCGATTGGACTTGAAAAGATGAATTTTTGTTTGGGAATTTGTGGTGAAATCATGAGTCCATCAGATTTTGTGATTGTTGCCTGGACTTACGCATACTCATTTTCAAGATTGATGGTTTTCAATTTTTGAATTGAACTGAGTATGAATCTTTAAAATATTGAGGAATTGGGGAGGTCTAAAATTTTCGTTCGGTCTCCTGCATGGCTTCTATACTTTTTTCTAGGTCGAATTTTTCTTCAATGTGTTAGTCTAGAAAAGGAGTATAGGAAGCAAAATCGGGAAATGAATATTGTAAAAATTGTGGACAAGGTGGATAAGGAGGACAAGTGTTGTATTAATTTGGTAATTATGGTCATAAGATTGGGGGCATGGGTTGTATTAATTCGGATAAGACCAATCCGGCACACTAGGTTGGTTAAAGTTATGATATGCCGGGTTGATAATATCCAAAAAAAGGTCGGGCTGTAACATGGAATACCATTAAAATTGAAAAAATTGTTAATATAAGCCATATCAGACAAGAAATGTCAAACACAAACAAAGAAAAATAAACAAATAAGCAAACAATAAAAAGAAAAATCAAACCTAAGTTAAGGTAGATCTTAGACCTAGACGACTCCTAACTAGTTAGACTGTCCACGGGGGGTATATTATTGAATCTGACCGCAAGTTAATCGGCCAGGTAGGGCAAGATCGATGGGAGGTATCCGTGCCTAAGAAAGGGACCTAATTATGCCAAACCACCAACCTTCGCGGTTTTGCCCCTCAATCCCCAACCTTAGCACCGATTTGGTAAGAGTTAAATTCAAATCAACTTTTCCCTTAGGTCAATCTCCTATATGAGTCTGAGATGTCCCTAGGGACAACATCTACTCGGTTTTAGTTAGGCTTGGGTTAGTGAGTGAGGAGATTATTTGTGGGCTAAGGGAGGGTAATAACTTCCCCATCTTATCTTATTTATAGGACAAGCCCTTAAGATTGATTGGGCAAAGTGTGCAAGATATAGAAAAATAACATTCACAAGCAAATATCACCCAAGAATGTTTCCTAAATTATATGCTATGTATACGTACCTTTTGCTTCAGCACCTTTCAATAGTAATGTAAAATGTAAACGAATTTGACACATGTCTAAATGCAAAGTCTAAACCATTTTTAGCATTTAACAAACATCATTTTATTGTTGAGATTAGAAAATATGAACAGTGAGACAAATAAGGAAATAAATAGCTACAGAATTTTAGCTTGCAATTCAGCTAACATGCAAAAATACAGGCTACTAGTTCACTCAGATTGCCACTGGAATGTAGCAAATCTGAGGGCTTCTAGGCTCTACTTTCTAAAGTAGAGTCCAGGGCCACTTATATGTCCACTGCAGTAAAAAAATTTCTTGTTGTTAAACCTAAACACCAAGAACAAAGAAGAAAGTTAACCAAAAATGTAAATCTAAAAAGAGAATAACTTACCGTCCCTCCCCGGTAACGGCGCCAAAATTTGATTGAGGTTTTACTTACACAAAAATACAGAATTTCAGAACTTTTATAATAATAGTGCAAGGTGCTCAATTCTGTCACTATAGCAAGTGGCTATGGGGGTCGTGATTCATAAGGAGGGACTAGCGATGGAAGATTCTTTAGTAAGTTCTCTTTTATGCTACAATTAATGGTTAAAATTCTTCTTTAGCTTCTTAAAAGAAAGGAGGAAAATAGAGTTACAGTTAATTTAGGAAGAAAATGGTAAATGAGAAGGTGGAGAAAATAGAAATGGATATATACAAAGAAATTGAAAAAAAGTGATAAAAGAGTTGGTGTTGGTGATCTAAACTAAAAAGAAAAGAAAGTTAAAAATTACTTACTCCTATGGCCCAATACTTACCTTGAATCTGTGACAATGATGTTACCTTGAAGTAGAAGCGATCAGCGCATAGCATATAAGAATTGATTCCCGTCTCTTTCACATTACACAGGACGATACAAGTATGAAATGATATAGAATGAGATTAAAAATTCATCATCATGAGCTATCGGTGACACTCGCAATGGCAAGACTCTTTCGATGCTATAAGACTCACTTGGACAATAATTGGTACCAAAAGAAGAAAAGAAGAAATGAAGAAGAAGAACACAAAAAATAAAGAAGAAGATACAAATGTAACTACAGATTCAATCTTGTAACAATAAGAGAAAGAAGAATAATTTACACTGTGTCACTCTCAGCACAAGCTTCACTCTCATTCTCCTATGAAACTCTAATCTCCTCTGAATTACATAAATAAAACTGAAGATTACATAAAAAGAATAATAAAATCCTACACTAAAAAGAATGAAAAACTGTCCTAGAATCTATCTCTACATGGTCGTTTTCCCTGGTCTATGAAAAACCCTATATTTATAGGCAAAACCCAACGGGGAAGGGCGTACGAAGATAGCGGGAGCAAACGCTCCCCAGCCACCTCACTTAAGCCGTGGAAATGCGGCTTTGGCAGCATTTGCACAGCCATGGTGTGGCCAGATGGCCACACCTGGTTGGTGGTAATCCCCCCTTTGGTGATATCTTCTTATCTAGTTCTGGATTTCCCGTTTCAACTCCTGGATTTAACGAAACGGCCTTTGATCTTTGGCTTTAACCAATTAATTTGTAGAGATTTGTTTTAACTAGTTTTCAACCGATCTATTCGCCCTGATTTCTCCTAATTTTCTAATTTTGAATTAATTGTGAATTAAATTAGAATTTTGATGGGCTTTTGAGCTCGTACTCTTCCCTTTCCTTTAGTAATGGGCCTGCATGTAAATTAGACAATAATTAGGATTAAAAGCAGAGTTTATTATATAATAAGTATGAAAATATGTTGCTATTTGCCACTTTTGACCTTGGATTAGTTGTAGTATATCTAAGACTGGACTTGATCTTATATTTGACCCAGATATGATTAGTGACTCTATGTTTCTAGTATTCTTTATCTGATGTCAGTTAATAACTTTTCAGTTGTTAGTTATCAGTTGTTAGTTATCAGATATTCAGTTATCAGCTATTATTGACATCGTCAGTTGTTGGAGATGTCCGGTCACTGAATCACCTTGAATAATAACTCATATTAATGCTTATTAATAAAAGACATCATAACCCAGGGAACAGGGGTAATTGCCTGATGATGCATGTCATATATTTTGGAAGAATTTATTATGGTACCGAGTTGTGGGTTCCTGTAAGTCTCCTAGAGGGGGGTGAATAGGTGACAAGCTAATCTAATGTAAAACTAATGCGAAATTAAAACTAATTATCTAAACTAAAAACTATAATGCAAATACACAACGTATAACCAAAGAGTGTAGCCGAATCCCTGGTGAAGGACTCTAGACTATCTCCTCAAGATTCCTCTAGATTAAGAGTTGAGGTGCCACTACGGCTCTCTTAGTTGAACACAAGTGTGAGCAAATAATCCCAAGCATATATCAATAAAGTACAAGATATATCAAGCATATAAAGAGATAAACAATATAAGCATGTAAATATATAAATACAAGTGAGAAAGAGAGATAAGTAATCGTAAATACAGGAGATCTATTTCGAGGTTTGAACACACTTACTTTACGTCCCTGCCTTCAACATTATGAAATATTTTCACTAGAATCAATCCTGCAAGATCACTCGGTTCTGTAACACCTACAATGAATTCACACTAGAACTCTTGGACTCACAAGTCCCTCACTTGTTCCCGCAAGAACAACACAATACGAACTCACAAGTTCGATGACGCCGCACCTTTATGACACTCTCCAATACAAGGAGGTGGAACACTTGTGATATCTTTCACAAACAAGGCTCTTATAAGATAGATGTGGCAATGAAAATCTTAAGCTTGTGTGAGAAAAACTTGGATAGATTTGGAGGTGAAAAACTCAAGAAAACTTTTGATAAAATCAAGAGATTTACTCTTGAAAAACTCCTTTTGATTTGGATATGAAAGCTCTAAAAACATGTTGAAAAACTTCTGCAGAAGATAAGAAGATAGCTCCAGAAAACTCTCCCAAAAATCTTAATCAAAACTGGCCCAAAACCCTCATTTATAAAGGCTTTCAAAAACTAGCTGTTGGGGCCAGATTGGCCTGTCGGTCGACCGGTCAACGATCATATTTATGACCGTTGGGGTTCCCAGTCGATCGCACCCAGGTCTTGACCTATCGGTCGGTCGGTCGGTCGACCGAGGCAAGAGCCAGAGAGCAAAACTCTTTGGAGCAGTCGATCGGGACCAGATCCAGAGAGTAAACTCTCTGGACGGTCGACTGGCCCTCAAGCTAGGGCTTATGCACATTTTTGTGCACATCGGTTGACCGCTTGTTCGACCAACTTTTGGTTCGGTCGATTGGTCAGTCGACCGCCAGAAAGCCAGGTCAAGGATAATTAGGGATTCAAACTTGGGCTTTTAACATCCTATAAAATCCTATAAAATTCACAAAAATTTGTTCATTGAAATGCTTTGAAATCCAAATATATGTTATCAAAAATCAACACATATTACAATTAAGTTGAACTATTTTTGTGATATAGAAATTTAGCTTTAAACAAAAATCTGTATTTTTCAAAATCAACTTTGAAATGAAAAACCAATTTTTTCAAAACGTGTTCAAATACAAAAAACATGATATTAAAACTCCTTTGAAGCATAGTGTGTACGGATATGATCCAATAAATATATAAGATGAAATATCTATGTTTTTTGCAATAAGCTCTAAAATAAGTTTTGATAAATACAAAACTTAAACACATGATATAGAAACATCAAATAAGTTTTTCTAAACATTTGAACCATCAATGTATATGGATGAAATCCAAAATACATATAAAACATGTAAACTTATTTTAATGAACTCTATTCATGAAATATTAAGATATCTTCTTTAAAGCTCAAAATCAAAACGGTATTTTCTAAAATCAAAACTATTCTATGAAAGCACATATAAGTTTTTTGTGTGTATATATGAGCTTGAGTAATCCACAACTAATCTATCCTTTACATTTTATCTAAAAATAAAATCTTAACACTTACAAAACTAGACTCAAGTCTTGAAAATCTTCTCATGGAAAACTTCGTCTTCTTCTTGACCTGGTCCAAACCTTGATCCAAAGAGCTAGACTCATCTTGAGTACTGATGCGATCTTGATGCGCGAGCTCTTGAATCAACACGCGCTAACTTCAAAACTTGGCTTTGAAACTTTCATTGAAGCTAAACACCGACTAAGTTCTTGATAGAAAATCTGAAACTATATAAACACAAGATCATTAGCACAATAACTACATGAGTTAATCATCATCAAAACTAGAGTGAGGGTACTTTGGGCCAATAGTTCCACCATGGGGAACCAAGGTAGTATTGGTTATCAAGTTATTTAGTTGTCAGTTATCGGGGCTATGGCCGAATTACAGTGCCACACTAATTGTCTTTTCGTGTGGGGTTGTGGTCTTCAGTTATTAGAGCTTGCGACTTGTCCTAATTCAGCTTCAGTGGTGTTAGTCATGATACTGGGCATATACATAATACCCTTTCAAAACACATTCACTACATTGGCACACAATTACAACAACGATAACTTTGTTTGATATGTGGGAGAACGGCTGTAGTATGGGACACAGCTAAGTACTACATTAGTTAGGTTAATAATAACCAACCATACTAGTGACATTGCTAGGTTACATATCTTTGACATCAGTAGTTGTTTTACTGTGATATGAGTCATATGGTTATACATTTTGATATCAGTTATTGTACTACATGGTATTCTTTTACTTACAGACATGTTATTATTCAGTTATTTTCTATTTACATTTATCATGTTATTAGTTGGTTATCTGTTTATACATTTTGCTACTATCACATTATTTCTTACTTGTTTAGTATTATACGCACATATTGTTTATATGTACGAGCGCCTTTCCTTTTACACACACGCTCATTAGGTCGCTTCTGACGTCCATGGATTTGCATGTCCAGATATTGGATATACTTTATTTCATTGATCAGGTGTTCGATGAGTCCGTGCATGTCGCGAGGAGTCTAGGGTTTCTCTCTACCTATTCCGGTATTCTAATCTTCCTTTTATTCCTGTTGATTCTGTAGTTTCCTTGATTCTATATCATTATCAGTTACCATTCTATCTCTGTCTTTATTTATTATCATGTGTGGATGCTTATATGTGTTATTGCAGTGATCATGATTCATTATAGATTAGATTCTTATAGCTTATTTTGAGTTACTTAAGGCTTAGCGCGTATACGGAGGCTTAGCGTGTATACGGAGGTACTTTCCTTGGGTATATGCATCGCCGACTCACGTCACATCTCTGCTTCACCGTATTTTGGGAAGCAGGGCGTGACAGATGTAAACACAGTTGCAGATAACAACTAAGCTATCAATATAGTGGTGAAGCCTAGAGGCTAAGTAAGGCAGAAATAAAGTCAGTGAGCAGATTAGCGAACAATCAAGCGGAGCTGAGCAAGGCTAGACAGAGCTGGCACACAGCGTCAAAGGCTATAACGCTCAAAGTGATTACTGCTTACGGTAAAACTAACGCACGCGTTTGGTGACGGGTATGTTGGCCCAAATGTTACAATCTCCGTTTTTGTGTTTTGATGATAACAAAGCATATGAAGGTATTTGGTATTAATCAAGTTCAAGAGTGTATTTCAGGGTTCAAAGACATCAAACAGGTTATTCCTATAAAGAAAGGTATTGATGGCTCAAACGTACTCAAGTACAGGATTATAGCTCAAGCTCCAAATATTGCTCAATGTCACTACCAGAGAGCCCACTTGAAGATTCATGTAGCCAATCAGAACCTTGTAAGAAACTAGTTTGTTAAAAGATAAAATATAGATTTGAGGCTCAAAGATACACACACGCACACACAAATGCACATTTTCAAAAGTATAATTTTTAACATGTTTGATTTTGATACTTGGTCTATATTTTTCTAAATATTTCTATCAATATTTAGAACTTGTATCTCATGGATAAGCATGTTTTCTATCTCCCAAAATCCAAACATAAATATTTAAAAAATTTTCGTATCTTAAAATATATTTTAGACCTTGTTTTTGGCCTAGGTCCGTCGACCGGACGGTCGACTGTGCCTATTATAGGCCAGACAGTCGACCTCACGGTCAACTGAAGTTCTGAAAATTGGGATGTGCACGTTGTGCATGTTCCCGATCTCATGTTGTGGTCGATCGGGCGGTCGAATAACTGTAACCAGTTTAGTCTCGGTTTGTCAAGGTCGACCAGTCGATCGACCGAAGGCTAACGGTCAGATTTTTTGAATGTGTCGGTCGACCGACTGGTCGACCGCCAGTCTGCCAGATTGGCAGTAACGGCTAATTTGCTGGAAACAGATTTTTAACATTTTTTAAAAATGTGTTTAGATGAATATTAATAGTCAATTTATTCCTTTAAACCTGATAAAACTATTCTAAATTTGTTTTTCTAAAACTTATTTAAAGGGTCATTAGGATGGATTAAATCACAACAACACTTCCACTGAAAATCAAAGTTTTGGGTTTCAAGAGAAAAAGTTTTCAAGATTTGCTTTTGCACCTTTATTTTCAAAAATCTTCTTTTAAGATTTTCAGTTCTCAAAATCTCTCTTCTGATTTTAATCTCACTTACAGTTCTTGAGCTTCAAACTTATATTTTATTCTATAGGTATTTGTAAGAGAGTTTCAAAAGAGTGTTTATGGTCTTTTGATCACCCAGAGCTTGTTCTATTCGCTTTGTGCTACCTCTAGTCTAGAAGAGTGTGTTGAGGAGTTGTGTACTCTGAGTGATTGTAATTCCTTATTGTAAGGTCCCTTGGTGGAAGGTCCAATATTGGATTGAGAAATCCTTCACGATGGTGAAGGGGGGGACGTAAAGCAGTGGCTGGAACCTCAAAATAAATCTCTCTGTTTGTGATTGCTTTATTGTCTCTATTCATTTATTTTTCATTCATTCATTTTTGTCGATCAATACTCATCTCAAAAAGATCGCAATTAAGCACCTCAGCTCTTATCTAGAGGAATCAGGAGGAGAAGTTCAGAGCCCTTCACGAGGAATTCAGTTTCAAGTCTTGTTTTGAGTGATCGATTATATCATATCATTTTATATTGTATTGAATTATAATTTGATTAGCCTTACACCAATTCACCCCCCTCTAGGTGTAATTTCAATTGATATCAGAGCTTTAGTTTCTAGTTTTTGGCTTAACAACCATAAAGATATCCTTTTTGCTAATCATTTCATTGACATGTTCTTTTTCATCCACTAGGAAAAATGGGCGAAGGTATTAAGACCCTTCCCAAGTTTGATTGCCTTAACTTTCCCATATGGAAGGTTAAGATGGTCGTATTTTGTAATCCCTAGGAAGCCGGTTGCAAAGGCAGTGACTAAACCCTTTAGTGTACCCAGTGGTGATGAGGACACTTAGTCTAATATTGCTACCAAGGAATTTGATGCCAAAGCAAAGGCACACTATGCATTGCTTCAAGCCTTGAATGATGATGATATAGCTAGGGTTATACACTGCAAATCTACCTAGAGATTTGATCTCACCTAGTGGTCACTCTTGAGGGAACATCACAAGTCAAGAGTACTAAAATTGATCTCTTGTGTTCCCAATATGAAAACTTCACTATGCATGAAAATGAATCCATTGATAATATGATTACAAAATTTACTAAAATTACTAATGGTATTTCTTTTTTAGGTGATGCTATTGATAACGATCAAAAAGTCTGGAAGGTCATTCGTGCACTTCCACCAACATGGGAAGTCAAAGCCACTACATTGAAGGAGTTAAACGATAAGGAAAAGATAGAGCTCATCAGTCTTATTGGCAACCTTAAGACTCATGAGATGGAGAGGAAGGCTAGAGAAGAAACGGTTCCACAAAAGAAGAAGACAATTGCCTTCAGGTCTACTCCCACCATCTCCGACGATGATGAAGAAGAAGAAGATGATGAAGATCTTTCCCTCCTTGTAAAAAATATAAGAAGGATATACAATAAGGCAAAGATCAACAATAGGCGACGATGGCAAGGAAAGGAAGAAAAGAAAATCATCTGTTTCAACTGTCAAAAACTCAGACATATCATTGTCGAATGTCCGAATACCAAAAACAAGCCATCTTCCTCAAACAAGCAAAAGAAGCCATTCTTGAAAAAAGCTCTCAAAGCAACATGGGATTCAGAAAGTAAATCGGAAGAGGAGGTGGACACTGTAAACGTGTGTTTCATGGTAAATGATAACACACCTTAGGTAATTTCTGAACCATCCATTGATGATTGTGATTTAACTATGAATGAATTAGGAGATGCATTTGTAGAACTTTCAAATAACTATAATTTTTTAAAGAAAAAATATTTAAAAATGAAAAAGGAAAATGAAGTTCTTCAAAATAAAATTATCACTCTTTCTAAAGAAAAAGATGAATTATCTTCTACTCTTTTATCTACACAAAAAGATTTTGATGCATATAAGAGTTCATATAAAGCAAAGTTTTCCATGATTGATTAAAATGAAATTTATATTTTGAAAACTAAAATCAACACTTTGGGAAATATTTTAAAGAAATGTGAGTTTGATAAAGGTAAATTAGAAGCCATGTTTTCTAAGAAAAATTCTTCAAAAAGGCATATTCATATTATACATGCTCACTCTTCTAAATCACACACTAAGCATGCTCATGAACCACATGTTCATCATGCATTCATGTATGGTAGAATTTATACATGCACTCATTGTGGCCAAAAGGGTTACTTAGCTAAATTTTATTTTGATCGTATAAATGTTACTAATAATCATATTTGGGTTCAAAGTACTAACATCATAGGACCCAAGAAGATATGGGTACCAAAATCAACAACTTTATTATTTGATGTAGATACACACTAAATATCCAAAACGTAGGGAGCAATGGAATCTTGATAGTGGTTGCTCAAGACACATGACTTGGGACATCAATAATTTTGCAACTCTATCAAGGTATCAAGAAGATGGCACCATCACCTTCGAAGATGACTCAAAGGGCAACATTATCGGTATACGTAACATTAAAATTGGTTCATCTCCATTGATTGAAAATGTTGCTTTAGATGATAGACTCAAACATAATCTATTGAGTATTAGTCAACTATGTGATCGAGGTTTCAAAGTTATTTCTGATGATTCTTCTTGCAATGGCTTAGATTTTAAAACCGATGCTTGCATTCTTTCCGGATTTTGTGAAAATAATGTATATATTATTGATATGTTAAATCTAGATTGCAATGCTAAATGCTTAAATACTTTTAATGAGGATTCTTGGTTATGACATAGAAGATTAGGCCATGTAATTTTGACATCTATCTAGAAGTAACTCTAAGGAATCGGTGAAGGGTATTCCTTACTTGAAGTTTAAAAAGGACCGCATTTGTGATGTGTGCCAACTTGGCAAACAAACCAAGTCCACTTTCAAACCAATCAAGGATATTATGACATCTAGACCATTAGAGTTAATCCACATGAATTTGTTTGGTCCTACTAAGACTAAAAGTTTAAATGAAATCATTTTGTCTTTGTATTGGTCAATGATTTTTCCCGTTTTACATGGATTTTCTTTTTTGAACATAAAGATCAAGCTTTTTTGTATTTTAATATTTTTTGAAAAAGGGTTAAAAAAGAAAAAGGTTTTTTGATTTTGTGCATAAGAAGTGATAGAGATGGGGAATTCATCAACCATTCTTTTATCATTTATTATGAAGAAAATGGAATTAGGCATGAATTATCTTGTCCTAAAACTCCACAATAAATGGAGTAGTTGAAAGGAAGAATCGTACTTATCAAGAAATGGTTAGGACAATGATTAGTGAATACGAACTCCCTCAATATTTATGGGCTGAGGCCGTAAACACCACATGTTACAATCGAATAGAATTTATTTTTGAAAAAATTCTTCTAAAACTTCTTTTGAAATTTAATATTTGAGAAAGCCTAACGTTTTTTACTTTTGAGTTTTTGAATGCAAATGTTTTATTTTAAACACCAAAGATAACTTAGATAAATTTGATGCTAAAAATTTTGAAGCTATTTTTGTTGGTTATTCTAACACTAGCAAGGCTTATAGAATCAATAAATCTACTTTGACAATTGAAAAATCTATGCATGTTAAGTTTGAAGAATTTAAAATGTTTGTTAAGAATGTTGTAGAGATTGATTCTTTAGGTGAAGACATGGAGAAAGTAACTTTGAAAGACTCACCTGCCCAAGAAGACAAGCTAAAACTGGATACACAAGGTGAAGTTCAAGAAGTTGAAGATGCACCAACTCAACCACTTCCAAAAGATTGGAGATACACTATAAGTCATCCCAAGGAACCCATCATAGGTGATGTATCAAAGGGGGTAACTACTCGCTTTCATTTCTCATATTGAATCAAAGAACATTCTCGAAGCCGAGGGCGACTCATATTGGTTGCTTGCTATGCAGGAAAAGCTCAATCAATTTAAGCGCAACCAAGCTTGGCATCTTATCCCTAGACCCCATGATAGACCAATAATTCGTATTAATTGGATTTTTAGGAACAAGTTAGATGAGTCGGAAAATGTTATTAGGAATAAAGCTAGGTTAGTGGCCCAAGGTTACACCCAAATCGAAGGAATCAATTTTGAGGAAACCTTTGCACCCGTAGCACGGCTTGAAGTCATACAGATTACACTTGCTTTTGCTTCCTATAAAGATTTCAAATTTTTTCAAATGAATGTCAAAAGCGCATTTTTAAATAATTTTATTGATGAGAAAGTGTACGTTGGACAACCCCCAGGGTTAGTTGATCCTACACATCCGGATTTTGTTTTCAAATTAGATAAAGCTTTATATGGTTTAAAACAAGCTCCTAGAGCTTGGTATGAAAGACTTTCAACATTGCTTATTTCAAATGGTTTTGTTAAAGTAAAAATAGATACCACTTTGTTTACTAAACATGTAAATGGTGACATTCACATTGTTCAAATTTATGTTGATATATTATATTTGGATCTACTGACGAAAAATTTTGCAAAGAGTTTAAATCATGCATGCAGAATGAGTTTGAAATGTCTTTGATGGGCGAGCTAATCTGCTTCCTTGGACTCCAAATCAAGCAAAGGAGTGATGAGATCTTTATAAATCAAGCCAAGTACACAAAGGAACTCATCAAAAAATTTGGACTTGAACGGGCAAAGACTAGCAAAACTCCCATGGCTGCCACAACAAAACTTGATAAGGATGAACAAGGTATAAATGTAGACATAAAACCTTATAGAAGCATGAATGGTAGTTTACTATATTTAATAGCTAGTAGGCTAGATATCATATTTAGTGTATGTCTATATGCTAGATTCCAATCCTGACCTAAAGAGTCCCACTTGATTGCGGTAAAACGCATTATTAGATTTCTTAAAGGCACTATTGAATGGGCATGTGGTATCCGAAGACCAGACAATTTTCAATGACGAATTTTTCAGATGCTGACTATGCAGGTTGTAGAGTGGATAGGAAGAGTACAAGTGGAACCTGTCAGTTTCTTAAAAATTGTCTTGTTTCATGGTCTTCCAAGAAACAAAATTTTGTAGCCCTCTCAATCGCCGAGGTGGAGTATGTTGCGGCCAGAACTTGTTGTGCATAAGTCCTTTGGATGAAACATACTCTCCTTAATTATGATTTGCATTATGATCATGTTAAGATATTGTGATAATACTAGTACTATTCATATGACTTAAAATGCAAATCAATATAGTAAGACAAAGCACATAGAAATTCGATACACTTTCTTAGAGATCACTATGAGAAAGGTGATATTGATATTGATTATGTTTCTACTAATTTTCAACTAGCAGATATTTTTGCTAAACCTCTTGATTTTAACAAATTTGCTTTCATTTGTGGAGCACTAAATGTTTGTATTATTGATTAATGAGTTTTTCTTTATTTTTCTTCTTTCTCTATTTAATGCATGACAAAAAGGGGAGAAGTATTTATGAGAAGTATCCATTGGTATTGGTATTTGAGTATTTATTGGTATTTGAGTATTTGGCATTTGGTAATTGTTGATCATGCTTGTATATAACTTGTTGATATCTTGTACTTGATAGCTAGCATGACTTGAGGGGGAGTTTTTACAAAGCTCTTTCCTTGATTTTTTTTTTATATATATAGAGCATATGTTTTGTCATCATCAAAAGGAGGAGATTGTTGGCCTAAAGGTTACAATCCCCGATTTTGTGTCTTGATGATAACAAAGCATATGAAGCTATTTGGTATTAATCAAGTTTAAGAGTATATTTCAGGGTTTAAAGAGATCAAACAGGTTCTTCCTATAAAGGAAGGTGTTGATGGTCAAGGGTACTCAAGTACGAGATCATAACTCAAGCTCCAAACGTTGCTCAACGTCATTACCAAAAAAGCCCACTTGAAGATTCATGTAGCTAATTAGAACCTTGTAAGAAACTAGTTTGTTAAAGGATAAATATAGATTTGAGGCTCAAAGATACACACACACACAAAAATGCACGTTTTCAAAAGTGTGATTTTTAATATGTTTGATTTTGATACTTGTTCTATATTTTTTTAAAATATTTCTATCAATGTTTAGAACTTGTAACCATGTTTTCTATCTCCCAAAATCCAAACAAAAATATTTGAAAATTTTTTATATCTTCAAAAATGTCTTAGACCATCTTTTGGCCCAAGTCGACCGTGCCTATTACATGCCAGAACGGTTAACTACACGGTCGACCAGAGTTATGGCAATTCAGGTGTGCACATTGTGCACATTCCTGGTCGACCAGGCGGTCGACTAACTGTAGCCAGTTTAGTCTCGGTTTGTCACGGTTGACCGGTCAGTCAACTGAGGGCTAACGTTGGATTTTTTGAATGTATCGGTCGACCGCCAGTCTGCCAGATTGGCAGTAACGGCTAATTTTCTGGAGACAAATTTTTAACATATTTTTAAAACATTTTTAGTTGAATATTAAGAGTCAATTTATTCCTTTTAAACCTGGTAAAACTATTCTAAATTTATTTTTCTAAAACCTATATAAAGGGTCATTAGGATGGATTAAATCACGACAACAATTCCATTGAAAATCAAAGTTTTGGGTTTCAAGAGAAAAAGTTTTCAAGTTTTGCTTTTGTGCTTTTATTTTCAGAAATCTTCTTTAAGTTTTTTAGTTCTCAAAATCTCTCTTCTGATTTTACTCTCACTTACAATTCTTGAGCTTCAAGTTTATGTTTTATTCTATAGGTATTTGTAAGAGAGTTTCAAAAGAGAGTGTTTGTGGTCTTTTGATCAACCAGAGCTTGTTCTATCGCTATATGCTACCTCTGGTCTAGAGGAGTGTGTTAGGGAGTTATGTACCGGAGTGGTTGTAATTTCTTATTGTAAGGTCCCTTGGTGGAAGGTCCAATAGTGGATTGAAAAATTATTCACGGTGGTGAAGGCAGGGATGCAGAGCAGTGGCTCGAATCTCGAATCAAATATCTCTGTTTGCGATTTCTTTATTGTCTTTATTCATTTGTTTTACATTCATTCATTTTTGACGATCAATACTCATCTCAACAAGATCACAATTAAGCACCTCAACTCTTATCTAGAGAAATCATGAGGAAAAATTTAGAGCCCTTCACGGGAAATTGGGCTTCAAGTCTTCTGTTGGGTGATCGATTGCATCATATCATTTTATATTGTATTGAAATGTTATTTGATTAGCCTTACACCTATTCACCCCCCTCTAGGTGTAATTTCAGGGTTCACATCACCTGTGATGAAGTAACGCCCACGACATAACTACACCGGGACAGAGTTAGCGGTAAAGCGCTGAGCGCTAGGCTCGCTTATTAGGCAGGGCCGAAAGACCTGACGGTATGTGCGCCCAAAGGGCTGTAAGGAGACCATAAGGTCTAAGCGCACTTCCTTTCGCTGACACAAAACTCAGAGGATGCAAGAAATAAAAACTATTAGGTAGCCAGCCCGTGAAGTGGGCTGTACAAGATTACCTGCATAAAATATTAGTATCACATGAGCAAACATATAAACATGGTGATTACTAGACTATCTGTGGAGTGGTGAAACCCGGAGACTGAGTGTAGAGCCCGAAAGCTAATAGGACCCGGAGGCTAAACGACCACGAAGGGTCGACCATGCATGATATAAAGTAGTAATAGAACAGCAATATAGGCAGAGTATATGTACAAGTATTAAACTACACTACTATAGGTATTCGTCACAGAGCTACTACATATAGTCCTAGATATTCGGCCATATACAAATACAGGTATACAATTTACCGAAATATAAATATAACACAGGGGAAATACAAATATACAAATTTTCCAAAAATACAATTCAACCCGTCGAAGGTGGAAACACAGAAATGAGGCGAGGACACTTGCTTAAATATTTAGAAAATGCCACAAATCCCGAAATCCCAAAACACGTGCACTTACATGTAACCAATATATATTAATAGATATTGAGAGAGAAAGGGGGGAGAGAGAGCAATAGAGAGAGTATATGAAATCAAGAGAGAGGGAATCAACAGGGGGAGAGAGAGAAATCACGGCCATCACAGCCCAGGGGCAGCCACCGGCCAAGGTTGGCCGGCCCAGGCCCAAGAGGAAAGGAGGAAGGGAGGTAGAAGTGGTGGTGGGTTGGTGGTTTGTAGGTGGTGATAGTTTTTGGGTGGAGTTTGGGGTAAGAGATGTGGATGATAAATAGAGTTAGAGGGTAGGAGAAAGGGGAGGAGAGCCGAAGTTAGCCGCCGCAGCGTGGGGGTCAGTCGGCTAGCCAAGTAAGGTGGAAAGGGGAAGTGAGGGGGTTGGATATGGTGAGGGTGGAGTTTGGTGGAAGTTGTGATGGTTGTTTGTAGAGGAGGAGGAGAGTAGGACGTGAAGGAGGAGAAAGGAGAAGGGAAAGTTGTTGCTTGGGTGGATCACCGGCCTAGGTCACTAAAGGTGGGAGGAGCCGCCATTGGGGAGGAGGTCATGGTCGGTTGGAGAGAGAGAGGGAGAGTTAGAGTGAATTAGAGAGTGAGGGAGAGAGAAAGAGAGGAAGAGTGAGAATAGAGAGAAAATTTGAGAGATAAGGAGAGAGAAAGGAAGGATTTGGGAGGAGAAAGGGACTGGGCTCAGCGTACATCGCTAGCCAAAGGGAGAAAGAAGGAAGAAAAGGAAAGGAATAGAAAAAAAAGGGAGATATATAAAGACAAAAGATAATTTTGGGTTTGGGTTTGGGTTTGGGTTTGTGTGGTGGAGAAAAAGGGAGAAGAAAAAGAAAAGAAAATGAAAAAGAGAGGAAATGAGGGGAGAAGAAAAAGAAGGGAAAAGAAAGAAAAAAAGAAAAGTAATATCTCGGTATTAACTCCAGATCCAGGAAAACACCAAAAACACGAAAAAAGCTGAAAAAAAGAGTAACTTGAAGTTGTCTCCAAAAGTTCTTAAAAATAGTAAATATTATTTTAAGGTACATAACGAAATCAGATTTTAGAAATTCAATCCCATTTTTAAAATAAAAAAAATCTTGGAATCTACATGCGATACTGGTCGACACCAAATCGGGCTAAATTTTGATAAATTTAGAAAAATTTCCAAAAATACATTAAGATAGAAATGTGATCCTGAGGAACAATGTGAAAGCAGTTTTTTGAAATTAAACTTCATTTGTAAATTAAAAATCTGAGAATCAATAGGCGACACCGGTCGATACTGATTTTGAAGATTTTGCAATTTAATTCAGAAAATTTTAGAAAATCATGAAAAATCTAGAATAATAAAAAGCAATATTTGAAACTAAAATCAATCAAGTCTAAATATTAGAAAGGTCAAATCATGGAGAACACTGGTATCAGATCCCCAGTTCAGACTCGGCTGACTCTGAATCCAGGAATCTGGATTCAATACCAAATGATAATATAAATAATCATAAAACAAAGCTAAATACTAAAAAATTAAAAAATATAATAAAAAAATTAGAATACATATCTGAGTACGTATTCTGAGAACGGGGTGTTACACAAATATTTAATTCACCATAAATAAAAGAAAATCTATATAATCAAGTGGTTTTTTAAAAATATCGGCCAATTGAAAATCGATAGAAACATAATCAATTTCAATGTCACCTTTCTCATAATGATCTCTAAGAAAGTGATATCTAATTTGTATATATTTGGTCTTACTATGTTGATTTGCATTCTTGGTCATATGAAGAGTACTAGTATTATCATAAAAAAAATCTTAATATGATCATAATATAAATCATAATCAAAGATAGATCATTCAAATGACTTGTGCACAACAAGCCCTGGTGGCAATATACTCCGCCTCAGCGTTTGAGAGGGCCGCAAAATTTTGTTCTTAGAAGACCACGAACAAGACAATTTTCTAGAAATTGATAAGTTCTACTAGTGCTCTTCCTATCCACTCTACAACTGACATAGCAAGCATTTGTGAACTCGTCATCGAAAAACTTCCGGTCTTTAGATGCCACAACCACATTCCAATAGTTCCCTTAAGATATTTAATAATGTGTTTTACCATAATCAAATTAAACTCTTTAGGACAAAATTGGAATTTAGCACAAACACAAACACTAAACATAATATCTGGACTATTTGCCGTCAGGTAAAGTAAACTATCCATCACGCTATGGTAGAGTTTAATGTTAATATTTTTATCTTGTTCATCCTTATCAAGATTGGTCGTAATGGCCATCAGAGTCTTGCTAATCTTTGCATCTTCTAGCCCAAACTTC
The DNA here is from genome assembly GCA_038442645.1 of Agave tequilana. Lineage (NCBI taxonomy): Eukaryota > Viridiplantae > Streptophyta > Magnoliopsida > Asparagales > Asparagaceae > Agave > Agave tequilana. Next base: position 33,829 of record JAVJIF010014096.1, on the reverse strand, counting down.
TTGATTAGTTTTCTTATGTACTTGGCTTGATTAACAAAGCTATCATTGCTCCTTGGCTTGTTAGTTGAGCTTTCCCATCATGCTCACTTCAAACTCTTCCTTCATGCATAAATTCAAAATTCTTAAAAAGTTTTTCATTAGTAAATCCAATAATGATATTATCAACATATATTTGTAAAATCAAGATATCATCATCAATATGCTTTTTAAATAAGGTGGCATCTACTTTACCCTAAACAAAACTCTTGTTTACAAGAAAACTACGAAGTCTTTCATATCAAGCTCTAGGAACTTGTTTCAAAGCATAAAAAGTTTTTTTTAGCTTAAAAAACAAAATCCAGATGTGTAGGATCAACAAACTAGGGGGTTATTCAACATACACCTCCTCCTCACTAAAATCATTTAGAAAAGCTCTTTTAACATCCATATGAAATCTTTATATCAGGCAAAACCAAGGGTCATCCATATAGCTTCAAGCCGTGCTACAGGTCAAATGTTTCCTCAAAATCAATACCTTCGGCTTTGGTGTAACCTTGAGCCACTAGCCTTGCTTTATTCCTAATTATATTTCCCAACTCATCCAACTTGTTTCTAAAGATCCGTTTAGTACCAATGGTTGGTCTATCATGGGGCTTAAAAATAAGATGTTGAACGTGATTCGCTCAAATTGATTGGGCTCATCCGCATTGCAAGTAACCAATATGAGCCATCATCGGTCTTGAGGATATTTTTGGGTTCTGTGTGTAATATGAATGCAAAATGACCATAAATATTATGAAATTTAGGTCTAGTAGTTACTCTCCTAGATACATCACCTATGATGGGATCTTTGGAATGACTTGTAGCATGTCTCCAATCCTTTGGAATTGATTGAGTTGGCTCTACTTCAACCTCTTAGGCTTCACCATTGCATCACTTCTTGGCTTGTCATCTTGAGCCGGTGAGTCCTTTAAAGATACCTTCTCTATGTCTTCACCTAAGGAATCTTTCTCAACAACATTTTTCATAAGAGAGTTAGATTCCTTAAACTTTACATGCATGAATTCCTCAATAGTCAAAGTTGACCTATTGAAGACTCTATATGCCTTACTAGTATTAGAGTAGGCAACAAAAATAGCTTTAAAAGATTTTGCGTCAAATTTACCGAAATTGTCCCTAGTATTTAAACAAAATATTTACAACCAAAAACTTTGAAATAGGAAACATTTAGTTCTCTCAAATAGTAAATCTCAAAAGGATTTCTGTTTGAATTCTTGCAAAAATAAATTCTATTCCCAATGTAACATGAAGTGTTTATGGTCTCGGCCCATAGATACTGAAAGAGTCCGTATTCACTAATCATAGTCCTAACCATCTCTTGAAGAGTACAATTCTAACTTTCGACTACTCAACTTTATTGCATAGTTTTAGGACATAATAACTCATGTTTGATTCCATTTTCTTCACAATAAGTAATAAAGGAGTGACTTACAAACTTACCACCTCTATCACTTCTAATAAGTAAAATCGAAAAATCATTTATTTTTCAACTCTTTTTAAAAAACATGAAAATGCGAAAAGGTTTCATTTTTGTGTTCCAAAAAAAATTCATATAAATCTCGAAAAGTCGTCAATAAGGACAAAAATAAAACGGTTTTCACTAAGACTTTTAGTTTTGGTCGGATCAAACAAATTTATATGCATCATCTCTAAAGGTCTTGATATCATAATATTCTTGATTGATCTAAATAGGACTTGGTTTGTTTTCTAAGTTGGCATGCATCACAAATGCAGTCCTTTTCAAATTTCATACTAGAGAAAACCTTTCATCATTTTCTTAGAATTAATTTGGGATAGATGGTCAAAAGAAATATGACCTAACCTTCTAGACTACAACCAAGAATCTTCACTAAAAGCGGTTAAACATGTAGCATTGCATTTTAAATTCAACATGTCAATGATATAAATATTATTCTCATGAAAATCAAAAAGTACATGGGAATTACTTTTTCCATCATTAATATCACAAGTAGAGTCATAAAAATAACCCTTAAGCCTTTGCAACACAACTGATTAATGATTAAAAGATTATGTTTGAGACCTTCAACCAAAGCAACATTTTCAATTAAAAGAGATAAGATAATTTTGATATATTCTATACCAATAATTTTACCCTTTGAGTCATCTCTGAAGGTGATAGTGCCACTTTCACTAGACCTTGATAGTGTTTGCAAAATTGTTAATCTCTCATGTCATTAATTGCTAGAGAAAAGAGAGTAAAAGGGAAAAGATTATGGTTGAGAAGTTTCTCTATTTTCTCGCTATTAATTTGTTGTAGAAAGAGCTAAACGGGTCATCCGTAGGGAGAGATGTGATAGAAGCGTTTCGATATGTTTTCTCCGTGTATAACTTGAAAAGAAGGATGATGGTTATAAAAGAGTTGATTTAATAAAAAGAGAGATCATAACCCTCTAATCATCTACCACAACTAAGTTCTATTCTATAAAGAATGAACATCATATTGAATCTAGAAAGATTAATACTAGAGTATTGTTCAAATTCAAGAAAGAAGAGTAAGATTGAAAGCAAACCCTAATTAATGTACACTAGATAAAATTAAACATTAGTATATTAAAGTTTCTAAGTATAGTATAAGAAAAGTCATTTTAGACTTAACATTAAGCTATCAAAGTATTAAGCATAAATCAAGAATAACCATTAAATAATATAACCTTAAACTAGTTTAACTTAATTCATCACTAGTCTTCAAGAATCTTAACTTAATCCTAAGGTTTCAAACATGCATAGAATTCAATCAATTTTCTTCTAGAACTAGACATAGTTAGTAGAGAGACTAGCAAACTACGAAGATAATTGGTTATTCATATTCATAATGAAAATAAGCATAGTGATTGAAGGGTATATAAAGTAAAACAAATAAGAATTGAAGAACACAAATTAAAAAATAAAAGAGATATGAAGAGAAAGTAAGAATCTTTATTAAATAATCACTGATCTAGTACAAAGCCTTCTTCTCTTTGCAAATCTTCTTCTTCAATGTAAAAATTATAAAATACAATAAAATTTGGAAAGAAAAAAATCTAAAGAAAACTTTAAAACTTGATTTTCTAAGATGTCTCTTCCCTCTGCCTCTGCATGGTATTTATAGGAGATCCTAATGGCGGAATCCCTATAGAATACTCACACCAAACTGCCACGCTCAACTCCATTAGAGTCGCATTTTCGCGGCTTTTCAAGAGAAAACACGGTAATTTGGTGGAGTCAGGGCATGCGTTTTGGGCTCTGGCTTCATCTTGTTCGTCCATCTGGAGATCTATCCTTAGAATCTTCATTTGACCTCCAAAATTTAAAATAATCTTATTTTCTAAATAACTTAAGAAACAAGTTATCTAATAAATTTGAATTTAAACATGAATTCTCCGCCTTTATCTTTGACTTGGGGATCAAGCAACTTAATTTAAATTGATTTTCTTCTTTATCTCTGAACTAAAAAAGGATAATCTTTGAATTTATTTTGCTTGATGGGCTCTTGGCTTCTCTTAGACATTTGGGCTTCTCTTGGGCTCTTTTTTCTCATTTTAGTTATGAAGGTCTGCATATTACTAACAATAAAATAATTAAATAGTAATACTTTATAAAAAAATAAATATGAAAATGTGACTAAAAATATGCACTTTTGATGAACAATCAGGCATGTGCCGTGAGCAACCACTAAAAAGGTACCACCGCTCCCTATGCCTAGGGGCCTTAGTATGTACCTAGCTATATCATTTAAAAGAGATGTTGACTTTGCTACCCAAATATTTTTGGGTCCTAAACTTTTAGTTTTTTGAACCCAAATATTTAACTTATTATAGCAAAGCTTAGCCAAATGACCTTTCGGTCACAATAGGTGCATGAGTATACCTTGGCATGCATAAAAGCATGATGTGCATTGTGTGCATGATGTGCATGTATGTGTTGTGCTTGTGTGTGAGCATGATATTGTGTTTGAGCAACATGTGTAGATGGTTTCCTTTAAGTTTGCCTCTAAGGGAACATGGCTTCTAACCTAACTTTATCAAATTTACATTTCTTTAAAATATTATTTAAAGTGTTTATTTTATTTTTCATCATAGAAAACTCATTTTCATTAATGCATGAAAACTTTGTTTTACATGAAATTTTATATGCATCAAAATCATTTTGAGTTTTTTGAAGACTAAAAGATAAAATTTTTCCTTTGAAATAACAATTAATTGATTTTAAGTTTGTTTTCTTTCTTCAATTTTAAATACTTCTTTTTGAGAAAATCGTAGTTGTTAGAAAGTTCTTCAAAAGCTTCACAAGTTCATCCATGAATAACTCACAATCATCAAAGATGATTTTGGGAGTTGCTTTAGGTGTGTTATTATTTGCCATGAAATACAAATTTGTCATATCCACCTCTTCTTCGGATTTGCTCTCTGAATCCCAAGTTACTTTCAAGGCCTTCTTTTTATAGGGCTTCTTGGAGGTAGTAGATTTGTTCTTTGTCTCCAGGCAATTACGATGCGTTCAGGCTTTCTACAATTGTAGCAAATGATCTTTCTTTCCTCTTTCCCTTATCGTCTTCTTTGTTGTTGAACTTAGCCATGTTTACATTCTCCTCATATTTTTTACGAGGAGGGACAAATCTTCATCATCTTCTTGGTCATCTTCATTTTCGTTGGAGTTGAGTGGAGTAGACTTGAAGGCAAATGTTTTCTTCTTTTGTGGTGCCTTCTCTTCTCTTACTTTTCTCTCCATTTCATGGGTCTTAAGGTTGCCTATAAGACCAATGAACTCATCTCCTCTTTATTATTAAGCCCTTCAAAGTTGTTGATTTTACCTCCCAAGTGGGTGGAAGTGCCCAAATGACCTTCCTCACTTTTGGGTCGTTCTCAATAGAATCACCTAAAGAGCAATACCATTTATAATCTTAGTAAACCTTTTGATCATGTTATCAATAGATTCACTATCATTCATGAAAAAAATTCATATTGGGAATACCAAAAAAATCTATTTTAGCTCTTTTGACTTGTGATGTTTCCTCATGTATGACAACCAAATGTGACCAAATATCATGTGCGGTCTTCCAATGAATAACTCTAGATATATCATTATCATTTGAAACTTGTAAAAGTGCATAATGAGCCTTAGAATTAGCTCAAATTCCTTCAAGATAATATCAGACAAAGTGTCCTCATCAGTCTCGGGAAACATAAAGGGTTTGACCATTGCCTTTTGATTGAGATTTTACCTGCACACAAAAATAAAGATGTTAGATTTAGAAGTAGTTGTGCAAGGTTCTCAATTCTAATCCGCGGTAGCAGTGGCTATGCGGGTCGTGATCCTCTGGGAGGGACTAGCGATAGAAGCGTGTGTAAGTTGTCTCTAAAAATTATTTTCTTTAAGTTAACAAAAAGAATAGTTAAAGTTAAGTTAGGAAGAAGGCGGTAGATTATGAAGATGGAGGATTAGATGTGGTATTTATAATGAGATGAGAAAGAAAGAATAGGGAGATGGTGATTTAATCTATAAAAATAAAAGAAAAGAAAAGAAAAGAAATAAACACTAACCTTAGTTTGGTTGAAGAAAAACGTGAAATCCTAACACTTTCTACCTTGCTTTGGAGGCGTTGAACGCATAAAGCATAGGATCGATCTCAGTCCCCTGTTCGCATTATATCATCAAGCTTGAGCAAGTATGAAGTGATACGTACTTTGAGAAGGAGAACATCACCATGAAATATCGTTGGCACCCACCAAGATTCGTTATACTTGTGCTTTGGAAATCACTTGCATGCTCATCATAAACCAACAGAGATAAAAATAGAAAAAGAGAAGAAAACAAAAAGGAAAATAAAGCAATGACATAAAAAAGAAAAGTTACCTTTATTACTTGATATAATGGAAGAGAAGAGAAGCATACATCGGTGTCACTCTCAACATAGCCCTCTCCCTCACTTACATAAAAATTAAAAAAGAAAAGAAAACCTAAACTACAAGAAAGAAGAAAGCCTAAAACCCTAGATTTGGCCCTCTGGTTCTGGACGCTCTTCTTGGTTGCACTGCAGGGGGTATTTATAGGTGCAGAAGGAAGTAGAGTCCCAACACAACTCCTCCACGAAAACTCGTCCCCTAATAAGACTATACTGCCGCGGAACACGGCTTGGGCCGCGTTTCCGCGGCCTGGTGGTGAGCGCGTGGCCTCCCCTGGTCCGTCCATCTGGGCGTTTCCTTCTGGAAGTTGAATCTCGACTCTTCATCTTTAGATTTGGATATAACTGGGAAACAAGTTACCTAGATCCCAAATCTTTTTCACGAATTTCCTTCTCTTCTTTTAGCTTTTATCCTCATCCCGCAAGTGTTTAGGGTTGAATAGAAGTCTATCCTTCCCTCTTCTTTAATATTTGCAACTTTGGCCCTTGTGTATTTGCACTTTTGACAATTGATATTTGCACTTTTGCACTTGGGCTTGAATATGGGCTTTTGGGCTTCTTTTAGGCTTTATTTATTATTAAAATAAGAACTCGAGGCCTGCACATAATAAATCACAAAATATTAATAAATGTGCAGAATTATATGAATAAATATGAAAATGTGATGGTAAATATGATGATAAAAATGAACTTTTCACTACCAATCACACCCCACACTTATCTTTTTGCTCATCCTTGAGTAAAAATCAAAGAGAAAAAGAAAAGAAAAATTAATCTAACCTAACTCACTTTCGTAGGAATCACGGTTGCACTTAGCATGTACAACAAGCCGTTAAACCTCTAGGTTACCCTAGAGGATGAGTGTTGTCTCGTGAGGGTTTTCAGCGGATTACACCCACAAAATCCATAAAAAGGAAATATTTGAAATACTTTTGAAAAGACTAAGTAATCTATAAGTTTTTAGGATCCTCATTTTTATTCATCCTTAGACTTAGTCTTTATAAAGTAAATTGTTATCCATTTTAGGTAAGGGTCAAAATTGAACTTCTAATATAGCCTTTTTCGTTACCAAAAATCATATGCATCCTTATGAATTTATACTAGGAATTCCTTAACTTGGACTCTCATGCCCCTTTATTATTTATTTATTTATATATACTTTTTTTTTGATATGTATAACTTATCTAATTTTCTTTGGTGTAAGTATCAAGGCTTCTTGAGGCCCTCATACCTAACTAATTGACTATTAGATGTGTTAGTACATATATAAGTAATTTTTCCTTAATTTCCTTAGGCTTTCTAATCCACCCATGTAACGAACTTAAAGTCGATGACTCCCAAACCGGTTGGCTTTAGGGCACCAGGTGAGAAAACACCCCGCGGACTCAAATTCGAGTGAACTAGGCCCCAAAACTATGGACTTTATTTTATTTACTCACCTTTAGGCATGAATACTTATGCTTCTTGAGGCACATGTATCAGCTTAATTAGTGATTTTCCCTTTTTTTTTTATGAGGCGCAAAGGTCTTCGTCTTAGAATCCTAGATATGCATTAGGTATGCAAATTTCATTAAGGAAAAAATCAAGACTAACTACTTATTCAATTTATCCTCCTATACCTAAAAATTCAACAATTTATTTATTTTGACCGAGTTTTTAGAAATCCTAATCATGATTTTCCTAATTCTTAAGACTAACTTAGATTTCTTTCAAAAGATAAGTCAAAATATTGTCCTTCTTATATTATATATATATATATAATATATATATATATATATATATATATATATATATATATATATATAATATATATTAGTTAGCTATATATATATATATATATATATATATATATATATATATATATATATATATATATATATATATATATATATATATATATATATATATATTAGTTAGCAAATTTTTGAAAATTTTGGTTAGTTTCTACCTATGTTAGTATGTTAGTAAAGCCCTACCTATGTTAGTATGTTAGTAAAGCCCACCCCACACTTATCTCATGCATTGTCCTCAATGTATGAATGAATGCATATATGCATGAAAAAGAACAAGGGAAGGCAGAAGTTACCTTAAGGTGGTGGTTCCGGTGGTGGTCTAATTGGGCCAAGCGTTGCTATCCAATCAAGATAATATAGTATTTCATGGAGGAACCCACCAAAAATTTTCTTGTATAACCCACGAAAATGTATGTGTGATCATTTTTTAAAATTTCCACCCCATCAAATTTCCAAATTTTATAATTATTTTCAGAGTCAATTGTGTCAACCGCCTTGTCCCAAAATGGAGTGTGAAAAGATGGAATGATTGACTTGGACGTCATAAGTGCGGGAACGAATACCGACTCAGGAAAGAAACTTAAATCAAGTAAGGGTTCAGGAGTCGGGCTAGGTTCAGGAAGTGGGTCCAAATCAATAAGTTGAAGCTCAAGTCCACAATAATCTTCCCACAATGGAATGTGACTTAATATTGGTGATTCAAGTTCAGGAATGATAGGTGTGGGAATCAAGACTGACTCTAAAAGATTACCTAAGTCGGGTAACAAAACAGGAGTCAACAATGATTCGGGAATTTGAACTTGATCACAGATTTGAGAATCTAGGTCACATATCTCATTGGGTTCAATTTCATAAAAATGAGAACTTGCCAATTTATCCATGGGACTTTAAAAATTGCACAATTGGTCAAGTTCAATATGATCATAAAAAATGGGTGATTCAAATTCATGATGAATTAGAACAGGATCCAATGTTGACTCGGGAAAAGTGAAATCAGGTGGAGACATCGGAGTCATTATTGAATCAGGAAGTAAAATTGAATCATCAGGTGAGAGATCATGATCATATTCATGCTCAAGTTCTATTTCAGGAAAGGAAGAACTTGCCAAACTATCAAAAATTGGAGTTTCGGCAAGTTCAAATGATAGCACTGAAGTAGAATCCTTTTGTCCAAAGCAACTTGGTTCGTCGGCTCTAAGAGAGTGGTCAGCGATATCAGAATTGGCCGGACAGTGAGAACGCAAAGATTGAACCATCATATCTAGTTCATGCTCACGAGCTAATCTAGCCTGAGTCATGGCTTCAAGCCTCTTTTGTGATTGGACTTGGAAAAAGGAAGTGTCATCGTGATGAAGTTGTGAGTCGGTGGACTCACGCATCATCATGTCTAAGATTGATGGTGGTTGTTGCTTGGACTCGTGCATACTCATCATTTCCCGGATAGATGGTTTTCTATTCTGAATGGGTGGATCTGAGTATGACTCTTAGGAATATTGTGGACAAGGTGGAGACGGAGGACAAGTCGGTTGAAAATTGGACTCGGGGGAATCAAAACCCCATGAACTCTGTGAAGAGTTGAAATAGTTATGGAAATTATGGTCATAAGATGGGGGGTATGGGTTACATACATTCGGATAAGACCATTCCGGCACACTAGGTTGGTCAAAATTATGATATGCCGGGTTGGTAATATACGAAAAAGGTGTGTAATATGGATTAAAATTGAAAAAATTGTTATATACCATATCACACAAACACAAACAAAAGAAAAAGAAAACAAACAAATAATCAAACAAAAAGAAAAAAATTCTAACCTAAGTTAGGGTAGACCTATGACCTAGACGACTCCTAACTGGTTAGACTGTCCACGGGAGGTATGGTGCAGACTTTGACCACAAGTTAATCAGCCAGGTCAGGGCAAGAGTGGTGGGAGGTTTCCGTCAAAGACGTTCCTTAATTAAATAACCACCAATCTTCGGGCTTTCGGCCCTCAATCCCCTTCCTAGACACTGATTTGGCAGGAGTCAACTTCCAGCACCGTTCCCCCTTAGGATAATCTCCTAATTGAGTCCGAGATGTCCCTAGGGCCAACGTCTACTAATTTTTAGTTAGGGTTAGGGTTGTGAGTGCTTGGAATATGATTTTTGGGCTAAGGAAGGGTGATGAAATCCCCACCTTATCTTGTTAATGGGTTATGCCCTTAAGATATTTTTGTGCAAGTGTACAAGATATGTAAATAAGATTCACTCAAAGCATGAAAATCAACCAAAAGATGAGTCCTATTCTACATGAAATGCGAACGTACCTTGCTCCAGCACTCTTCAACAGTAAAATAAAGGAATTGAAAAGACACGTGCCTAATATGCAAACGTCTAATCAATTTTTTATCTTTATCAACAAATATTTTACTGTTGGTTAATTAGCAGTGTACAAGTTTATCATAGAATAAATTGGAACAGAGCAGAAAACAAATCTTGTAATTTTTAGCAACCTGCAGAAATTGGAGTTAGTAGTTCACTATTAAGGCCGCGTTTCCGCGGCTATTGCCGTGGATCCGCGGCACTATAGTAGGCTCTGATGCTCTACCTTCGAGGGCAGAGCACAGAGTTGCTATATGTCCACTTCTGCTGTTATGTTTCCTGTTCTCTAAACCTGCAAACAGAAGAATTAGTTAATTTTTTTATTTAGACTTACGTCCCTCCCCGGCAGCAACGCCAAAATTTGATTGAGATTTTACCTGCACACAAAAATAAAGATGTTAGATTTAGAAGTAGTTGTGCAAGGTTCTCAATTCTAATCCGCGGTAGCAGTGGCTATGCGGGTCGTGATCCTCTGGGAGGGACTAGCGATAGAAGCGTTTGTAAGTTATCTCTAAAAATTATTTTCTTTAAGTTAACAAAAAGAATAGTTAAAGTTAAGTTAGGAAGAAGGCGGTAGATTATGAAGATGGAGGATTAGAGGTGGTATTTATAATGAGATGAGAAAGAAAGAATAGGGAGATGGTGATTTAATCTATAAAAATAAAAGAAAAGAAAAGAAAAGAAATAACACTAACCTTAGTTTGGTTGAAGAAAAACGTGAAATCCTAACACTTTCTACCTTACTTTGGAGGCGTTGAACACATAAACCATAGGATCGATCTCAGTCCCCTGTTCGCATTATATCATCAAGCTTGGGCAAGTATGAAGTGATACGTACTTTGAGGAGGAGAACATCACCATGAAATATCGTTGGCACCCACCAAGATTCGTTATACTTGTGCTTTGGAAATCACTTGCATGCTCATAATAAACCAACAGAGATAAAAATAGAAAAAGAGAAGAAAACAAAAAGGAAAATAAAGCAATGACATAAAAAGAAAAGTTACCTTTATTACTTGATACAATGGAAGAGAAGAGAAGCATACATCGGTGTCACTCTCAACATAGCCCTCTCCCTCACTTACATAAAAATTAAAAAAGAAAAGAAAACCTAAACTACAAGAAAGAAGAAAGCCTAAAACCCTAGATTTGGCCCTCTGGCTCTGGACGCTCTTCTCGGTTGCACTGCAGGGGGTATTTATAGGTGCAGAAGGAAGTAGAGTCCCAACACAACTCCTCCACGAAAACTCGTCCCCTGATAAGACTATACTGCGCAGAAACGCGGCTTGGGCTACGTTTCCGCGGCCTGGTGGTGAGCGCGTGGCCTCCCCTGGTCCGTCCATCAGGGCGTTTCCTTCTGGAAGTTTAATCTCGGCTCTTCATCTTTGGATTTGGATATAACTTTGGAAGCAAGTTACCTAGATCCCAAATCATTTCCACGAATTTCCTTCTCTTCTTTTAGCTTTTATCCTCATCCCGCAAGTGTTTAGGGTTGAATAGAAGTCTATCCTTCCCTCTTCTTTAATATTTGCAACTTTGGCCCTTGTGTATTTGCACTTTTGACAATTGATATTTGCACTTTTGCACTTGGGCTTGAATATGGGCTTTTGGGCTTCTTTTAGGCTTTATTTATTATTAAAATAAGAACTCGAGGCCTGCACACAACAAATCACAAAATATTAATAAATGTGCAGAATTATATGAATAAATATGAAAATGTGATGGTAAATATGATGATAAAAATGCACTTTTCACTACCAATCACCTTTACAACTCGGCCCTAGGGATTGCAAAATATGGTTATCTTAATTTTTTCAGGGAAAAGTTAAGACCATCAAACTTGGATGGAGTTTTAATACCTTCGGTCATGAATACTAGTGTGTGAAGCAAATAAATAATGCAAATAAATGATTAGCAAAAGAGGATCTCTTTATGGTGGTTAAACCTAAAAACTAGAGTCCAAGCTCTGATACCAATTTAAAATCACCTAAAAAAGCTTAATCAGTGATTTGCTAATTAATGTGGAAATGAAATAATTAACATGAAATCGAATTCCCTTTGAAGGGATTTAAAACTTCTCCTCTTAATTTTTCTAGATTAAGAGTTGAGGTGGACAATTGCCTTCTTATTTGAATGAAGAAAATCGAAAAGTATGAATGATGCAAGCAATATAGAGCAAGTAGAATAAAGATCAATAGAAATAATAAAACAAGTATAAACTATAGAGTACGAGCAAAAGTGAGAGAAATGACAATAACAAATACAAAGAATTTGTTTTCGAGGTTCAAGTAACTCGCTCTACGTACGTCTTCACCGAGTGAAAGATTTTCACTATCCACTTAGGATTTCCACGAAGGAACCACAAACCAACCACGACCCGGGAACCAACTCTAATCTTTAAACCTCCACACAAGAGTTGAGCATAAAGCCAATGAAGAATACAATCACTTGGTGAGCACAAAGATCACAAACTCTCTCTGTACAACTTCCTAGAATTTAGAGATGGAAATTTGAAGCTCAAAAAGTCTGTGTGAGAGAAAAATCAATTAAAAGAATGAACTTGAGAGCTTAAAACTTGAAAAATGATTTGGAATGAAATCTCTTGAAATTTTAAAATTTTCAAACAATTTTTCAAAACTTTTCTCTAGTTTTTTCTTGATTTCTCTGATAAAAAATTGATTCATGAAACTCTCCCCCAGTGACTCCAATTTATAAGCAATAGGTAAATATCATTAGAGGATTTATTTGTGCATAAATCAGGTATTGAAAAAACCTTAATAAAGTGAAATGCCCATTTGGGAAAAGACAAAACCAATTAATTTAAAAAACTAGCCGTTTTGCCCATTTTGACTACTTCCTGACCTGTTCCGGCTGACCGGCCAGTCGATTGCCACGGCTATTTAAAAATAGTCGTTGCCAGCATTCGACAGGGCGGTCGACCCAAAATCAGATATAGAAACTCCTAACATTAGAGTTAGGCAAAACCGGTCGACCAACTCCAATGGCTAGTGAGTTCAAGAGTGTCAGTCAACCGCACGGTCAGTCGAAACCCTGTGCACAAATTAGGGGTGCCACCGGATGAGGATTCTGTGGATATCTGCATCAGAATCTGGATCCAATCCAAATATAGATATCATTGTTTCACATCGTCAATATTCGCATCTGTATCTGTATCTGAAAGTTAGGTGCGAAAGTAAAAGAAATATTCTATTCATATCTGATCTGATATCTAAAAGTTGGGTGCTTGATAATTATATCCATATGAAAGAAACTACTTTTCAATGAAATTAGGCAATATATTTTGATATTTTGAGTTGGTAAAAAAGTAATAGTGCAAAGCATCCGATTCTTACAAGAATAACATGAGATATTTTGAGTATTTCGATATCAATCATGGCATCTGAGTTGGCATTTAGCGCAGGAAGTCGTGTAATTCATTGCTATAGAAGTCGAATGACAATGGATACAGTAGAAGCATTGATATGTACACAATAATATCATAGTATGTACACATTTAATATTGTTATAGATGCGATAAAAGTAATATAAGTATATTCGTCTAGTTATCCTTAACCGTATCCATTTTTACATATCGGATTAGTATCCGCATCCGATCTGCTAATATTCGATCCATATTTGATATCCCATTTTGGCGGATACGGATATCATTTTTCACATCTGTCAATATCCGTATCCGTATCCATATCTGAAGGTTGGGTGCGGATACGAATTTGGTAAAGACAATATCTGATCCGTATCCGATCCGATGGCACCTCTAGCACAGATACATGAGCATCTGTATGCACTTTTGGTCGACCGAGCTCTATTCGAAACTCATTGCAAGCTCAGCAATCAACCAGGTGGTCGACCGGCCAAGCCAAAATCTCAATATTTGTATTTAAATATACTTTTGATTTTTAAAATAACATATATATGCATAGAAAATATTTTGACAATCATTTAAATCATGAAAAGTATGTAGACACATAGAGATAAAAATCATAGTAAAATGTATCAATATATATATAAACTTGTTGAAAAATCTTTTTAGTGTGCAAACTATCTTAAGCATCAATGAACCACTCTAAATTTAAGCATTCTATTTTCTTACAAGGAATGCACATGTCTTCAAGTCTTCATCAAGCGGGCTTCATCAAAAATTCATGCTTTGATCTAAACTTGAATCCATGCTTGAATCATCTTGAACACTTTAATACCTTTCTTTGAGGAAAAATCAAATGATATCTTAAATCTTGAATCTTGTAAACTTATAAATACTTAAACTTGATTAGTCCCTCACAACTACATAAATTTTGTAATCATCAAAATATAAGTAGTGATTGTACTCTTAGGCCAACACTACTGATACTCTTTTTATGACTGCTCCAACTTCCCCAGTGATCAACCTCCTCCTCAATGAAATCCCCCGCAACTGGCACCTTCCTGCTCGGTATTGTGCCTCTACCAACACAACATATTCTCATGAATTTTCATCATTCATTTCTGCACCACATTCTCTACAAGAATCTAAGTATTGTTCTTGTTGGCAAATGGGTACAATCACTTTTTGTTTTGATGATTTTTAAAACTCATATAGTTTGTGATACTACTTATCTTAAAAGTATTTTTAGTATATTTCTCAAGAGTGGAATATTCAACTTCAAAAAGAGATATTGAAGCATTCAAAGTTCAAGTATTGGATCCAAGCTTAAAAAAGACAACTATTTGGAGAAATTCACTTGAAGACTTTGAAATATAAATCATGTACGGGAGAAAAGTTGAAAATATATTGCAAAATCTCCTTGAATCAATAAAAAATTACAACAACTCAAATTTCAACTACAAGAGAGAAAACACAAAAGCTCAGATCTTCTCTTTTTTAAGGCTGGGTTCTTTATATAATTGTGAAAAGTGAATCTTGTTGTTCGTTAACCGGTGAACGACAAGCTCCTCTGAAACTTTTCTTCTTGGATTACTAATGGAGTAGCACCGCTCCTATCCAATGAAATCTCAAAGAGACGTAGAAAAAACTTAAACTCAGCAAGTCGATAGAAGTTTATCTTTGTAAGTATTCCTCAGCTGAAAATTCTGACCCCTTTTCAATAGAAAACTGAGCTATTTATAGGAGTTACAAAGATAAAATTGTGCTCTAAAAACCCTCTATAATGGGGGTTAACTCCTCTCATTACATGGGTAGTACTTGATCCAGTAATGGGGTAGTTATAACTGAGACATAGGCTCCTCTACAGTTGGAACGCGGGCTTGAGCCCTGCATTTAGTCGTTGAAGTAACGTTAGACGCGGATCGTGAACTTCACGTTTGGGTATCGCAGTGGTGTTGAAATGTGAGCTTCAAACTCTGTGTCGAGCTCTGCGTCTGAGACATGGGTCTTGAGCTTCGCGTTTGGGCACCACGGTTGTGTTGAAACACGAGCTTCAAACTCTAACGAGCTTCGCATCTGAGACACGGGTCTTGAGCTTCACTTTTGGGCACCGCTGTGGTTTTGAAATGTGACCTTCAAACTTTATATCGAGCTTCACGTGTGAGACGTGGGCTTCAAGTTACATGTCTGAGTACTGAAGTGGTGCTGAGACGTGGGCTTTGATTCCTACGTCCTGGCATTACAATGGTGTCGAGACGCGGGCTTCGAACCCTGCGTCTTTGCTCTGCATGAGTGGCTTTGATTAGCCTCGCGTTTAAAGCATGGATCCTATTATTTGATAACTTGTCTTTAGTGATTTTTAAGTCTACAGAACCACCTCCAAAGTTTTTGAAACTCTTGTTGGCCCAGAGGCCCTTCACTCTAGTTTTGATGATGATTAACTCATGTAGTTATAGTTTACTAATAATCTTATAATATTTAGTTTCAAACATTTGATCAAGATATTAGTAGGTGATTAGCTTCAACAAAGGGGTTTTGGAGCTTTCACATGATGATTTAAGAGCTCGAGCGTCAAGTTCACAACTAGCACTCGGTTGGAGTCAAGCTCGGTGGATCGCGTTTGGATCGAGTCGACTTGGAGATGGAGTTCTACAAGAAGACATCAGTTTGTTTAGTTTAAGATTTTGTTTAGATCTCATCTAAAGATTAGACAGTGTTGATATGCTCAAGTTCACATACACAAACTTGTTTAAAGTTTCATGTGTTTGATTTTTCGGTTTTACCGGTTTCGGTGTTTCATATGGTTATCATGAATAGATAGAATCAAAATAAGTTTACATGGTTTAATGTATATTAGATTTGATCTATATACATCTATACTTCATCTATTTAGAAAAACTTATTTTGATAGTCTATTCCATGAGTTTGGAGTTTTGTATTCAAACAAAACTTTATTTTGTATTTATGTCAAAAACATAGATATAATATCTTTCCTGTATAATGGATTCTATCCATATATAATATGCTTCAAATTTGTTTCAATATCATGTTTTTGTATTTATGCAAGTTTATAGAAAAACTGTATTTTCTTTAGAAGTTTGGTTTCTAGAAAATACTGTTTTTGGTTTAAAGCAAATTTCAAGAACACAAAAAGAGTTCAAATTGTTTAAATATGTATTGAATTTTACTCACACATATTTAAATTTCAGAGATCTAATAAGAACTGATTTTTGTGATTTATGTGATTTTATGGGATTTACTTAATGTCAAAAACCCAAGTTTTTAATCCCTTAAATGTTGGACCAGGCTGTCTGCCGGTTACCGGACCGTCGACCGTTCTGGTCGACTGACGTGCACAGAACGTGCACGCAGTCCAGGCTGGGAGGCCGGTCGATCGGGTTGGTCGACCGCTAGAGAGCTTTTGCTCTCTGGAAATGGCCCCGGTCGACCGACCGGTCAACCGACAGAGAGCTCTGCTCTCTATTTTCAGTTTTCAGTTGATCGGCCGGTCGATCGGTGGCTCAACGGCCAAAAATATGACCGTTGGCCGTCGACAACCCAGTCAACCAGAAGGGCAATTTTGCCCTTTCCTGCCGCCAACGGGTAGAAATTTTATAGGGCTATAAATACCTCATATCTTTAGCTGTTTTGAATAATTTTTCAAGAGCAAAATTCTCATTCTTTTTAGTGTTCAATTACAAGTTTTTAAAAGAGTTTTAGAGCCAAAAGATTGGTCTTTATTTGTTTTTAAAAGGGTTAGAAAAAACAAGAAAAGGAGAAGTCTTTGGGATTGGTTTTTGTTCTCCATTTCCATTATATTCTAGAAGTTTTCCAAAGAGTTTTTCTTTGTGTTTTTGATTTCCAAACTCTTTATTTTCTCACACTTGAGCTATCATTTTTATCCTATCTATTAGGATTTTGTTTTATGAGAAAGAATTGTTTGTGGTCTTTGTGATCACCTAGAGTTGTAATTCTTCCATACTTTGTGATATCCCTCTAGTGAGAGGTGATTGTGTTGATATCCCTCTAGTGAGAGGTGATTGTGGAAGTGGTGATTGAGTATCCCTCTAGTGAGAGATTGATCATTGTTTGGCTAAGTGCCTATCCCTCTAAGTATAGAGGTGATTTATGTTGTGCCTTGCCTCTAGTGAGAGGTTGTACTTGTTGAGAGAGGAGTTGTATACTCCCAAGTTGTATTTGCTCAAATCCTCAGTAGAGGTTCCCTGTATGGGAAGTCCTATGTGGATGCTATAGTGGAAATCCTTTTGTGTGAAGGCGGGGACGTAGAGCTGTGTGCTCGAATCTTGAAACATATCTTTGTGTTTGTGTTTGATTCACTTTCTCTAACTTTCTCTTTCTCTTATTGTGCATTGCATCATATTCATATCATATATATGCTTGGGCTTAATTGTGTGCCTCACTTGTGTTTAACCAAGAGAGCTTCATATAGCACCTCAACTCTTATTTAGAGGAATTTAGAGGAGATAGTCCAGAGCTCTTCACCGGGAATTCGGCTACACTCTTTGGTTACACTAAGTATGTTGCATTAAGTTTTTAATTCCGCATTATTTGTCATTAGATTAGCCGTACACCTATTCACCCCCTCTAGGTGTACTTTCAATTGGTATCAGAGCTTACACTCCTGATATTAGATTTAACCACCTAGGAGTGAGATCTTGGTTTGCTAATCTATCATTTGCATTTGCACACATATAGTTTACACTCATGGATAGCTCTCCCATGTGTGATATCTCTAAAATTGATATATGGAAGGTTATGATGAGTTAGCATTTAAAAGCTATAGGCTGGAAAGTTTACCTTGCCATAGTAAGGAATCCTACCTTAGTAATAACAAGCATTTAGAGGCCAATTCACTAGCCCTAGAGGCACTTAGAAAATAACTTAGTAAAGAATATTTAAACATGATTTCTCATTGTGATTCTGCCTTTGCAGTGTGAAACATCTTGACCTCTCCAAAGCTTCAAACGCCAAACATTGTGGAGAAGAAATCTAGTGAGAATGAATCCGAACAACGTTGCTACATGGTCCAAGGGAATGACTCCCTTGAGGTATATTCGGATACTCAACCAGATGATAGTTCTAGTTCTTCTTGTAATAAATGTATGGATGCACATGTTGTAAATAATGAACTAGCTATAGGTTGTGAAAATTTGTTAGAAAGACATAATCTCTTGAAAAAGAAAAGTTTTACATTAAAAGAAGAAAATAAAAATTTCTTCTAAACTTGATGTTGTTTACAAGAGAGGGATGAGATTTCAAATGAGAGGGACTCTTTGAAATTCCAACTTGAACTTGCCCTAAAAGAAAATGAAATTTTTAAAAATAAAAATGATAGTGAAAATGTTTTGAAGAAAAATGAGGTTCTATCATCAAAACTTAATTTTGCATTAAAGAAAATGAATTTTTGAAAAATAAAATTGCTTCTATTTCAAAGGAATTAGATTTAACTTCCAATGAAATATTTCTTTGAAAATGATATGGATTCTCATGTTTACTATGCTAGTGTAGCTTCATCTTCTAGTGTTTCATTAGCATGTTCTACCTCTTCTATTATTATTGAAAATGATATTTGTATGCTAAAGAAGAGTGTTGATTGTTTGGGCTCCACTTTGAGCCAATGTGCTATGAACCACTCACGTTTGGAATCCATGTTTCGCAAGAAACAAGTTCCACCTATGCATGCACACAAATCATGGCATACACATGCTCCTCACTTTCGTACACATAACACAATGTATGCTCATGTGTACACTTGTACACATTGTGGACATAAGGGCCACCTTGCAAAATTTTGCTTTGATAGAATAAATGATTCAAATTTTGCAAATAGATTTGTTTGGGTTAGGAAAGGTGCTAACCCCCATGGACCCAAAAGAGTATGGATACCAAAAGCCACTCCTATTTTTGATGTAGGTGTGGGCACTCACATGACGTGAGATGCATTGGTGCCTTGAGGTGGATGCGTTCCGAGCCAAAACTGTGATACTTTTGGATGCATCACTTTCAAGGGAAGTTTGGTGGGAGGACCACCATGGTTTGGAGACATAGAGATGTACCCTCTTGGTTTTGGTAACAACTTCTAACTCCCATTTATGTTTACATGCTTTTCATGTTATTGATTTTTAGTATGTTTTAATGTTTCTTGATTACAATATTAAATGCCATGATAATTAGACCTGTGATATACATATGTAGTATTTGAGATACACCCATATTTATATGGACTTATATTTTTATGTTCTCACTTTAATTTAACTATTGTGTATATCATAGATCTAAGACAAGTGCATTTACTTAATGATCATATAAGTTTATGTTTTGTTTTGTACTTCATGTCTTGATTACATGTTTAGATGTAACTTTCATTAAAACTTGTGTATATGCTTGTACAACTAGTGAGCCACACAAATTGATTATTATATGTTTGTGCTTGAATGCTCATTTGTACCCATTAGTTGTACTAGTATAGCCTAGTTTTGATGATTCATGCATTTTGACTTGTATTCCCTATTTTTGTACATATATTCATATTTGTGATTAGCTTCATGTTTATGTCTATTTTGTTTAAACTAATAGTTATACATATACATCCTTAAGCCACTTGCCTTCATGTATATACTTTTGTGGACTAGTTCATGTTTGAATATGTATGCATACTCTAGGTTGTACAAAACATACATGTACCTTAAAGTAGATTTAGTTTTGATGATTTTTATAAAGAAATTTCACATTGAGCCTTCATTGCCTATTCCCATGATTTTGTACTTACATGATTCTTGTACATTCACATTACTTGATGTTTTCTCATGACTTTGTTTTCATGAGTATTATATATGCTGCATTGACTTTGAGTGTTGATTATGTGATTCTCATATTTTCATAGAATATATTCTTATTTTATACCTTACTTGAAGGATTTCATACTAGTTTTCAAGATTATCATAAAACTAATTGCGTTATTCCTCATTTTGGTAGAGTTTTTCAATTGTGCTAAAACTATTTTCAAACTTATTTTTGAAAACTCCTTCCATCGCAATGGCTGGTTGGTTGGGTTACCATTCCTTGTATGTTCATATTGAAAATCAATTTAAACATGTGCATGAAATGGGTGGTAGGTAGTATGAGTTATACATTTGATCCTCATTATTTTTTCAATTGGTATCATGCTTCATTTTTATTGGTATCTATATTGAAATGAGATATGTTTGCCTAACCTAAAATTTGATTTTTACTTTCAATTTGGTATCAATTCTCATATATATATATATATATATATATATATATATATATATATATATATATATATATATATATATATATATATATATATATATATATATATATATATATATATTCTTTCAAATTGGTATCAAAATTGTAAAGTATTTTCTATTGGTACTAATATTTACAATTGGTATCAAGATTTACAACATATATTTGTTTCCATTGGTATCAATAACATATATTGTCTTATTTTCTATTGGTATCATAATTTGGCTTACTTGTTTTGTTTGATTATGTAAAAAGGACGAAAAATATTATTTATGCCCTTTATTGCTTATTATGAGTTTTGGTTACCCCTTTGTTGATGAATTGACAAAAGGGGGAGAGATATGTTTGGAGTTTATATGCATGTTTTCAAAAAGGAAAGATGTTTTCTATATGCTTGTTTACTTTGTGTTTATTTTTTTTAAGATTGGTATCAAGAACATGTTTATTTTATTGTTTTATAGTTGGTATAAGAACACTTGTTTTCCATGATTTGCAATTGGTATAAAGAACATTTGTTTTCTTATATGCATGTTATGCATATATGTTTATTATGCATGTTTATGCATAATTATGTTGAGCATTCATTACCTTATTGTTTATTGTTATGCAAGAATTAAGGGGAAGCTTCTATGAAGCTTAACTTTAATCCATGCATATATAACTCCATGAGTTTTGTCATCATCAAAAAGGGGGAGATTGTTGGCCCAGAGGCCCTTCACTCTAGTTTTGATAATGATTAACTCATGTAGTTATAGTTTACTAATAATCTTGTGATATTTAGTTTCAGACATTTGATCAAGATATTAGTAGGTGATTAGCTTCAACAAAGGGGTTTTGGAGCTTTCACATGATGATTCAAGAGCTCGAGCGTCAAGTTCACATCCAGCACTCGATTGGAGTCAAGCTCAGTGGATCGCGTTTGGATCGAGTCGACTTGGAGACGGAGTTCTATAAGAAGACATCGGTTTGTTTAGTTTAAGATTTTGTTTAGATCTCATGTAAAGATTAGATAGGGTTGATATGCTCAAATTCACATGCACACACTTGTTTAAAGTTTCATGTGTTTGATTTTTCGATTTTACCGGTTTCGGTGTTTCATATGATTTTCATGTATAGATAGAATCAAAACAAGTTTACATGGTTTAATGTATATTAGATTTGATCTATATACATCTATGCTTCATCTATTTAGAAAAAC
Organism: Agave tequilana; assembly: GCA_038442645.1. Lineage (NCBI taxonomy): Eukaryota > Viridiplantae > Streptophyta > Magnoliopsida > Asparagales > Asparagaceae > Agave > Agave tequilana. The sequence goes on along the minus strand of JAVJIF010014096.1, from coordinate 11,862 downwards.
TTATTTTGATAGTCTATTTCATGAGTTTGGAGTTTTGTATTTAAACAAAAATTTATTTTGTATTTAATGTAAAAAACATAGATATAATATCTTTTCTGTATAATGGATTCTATCCATATACAATATGCTTCAAATTTGTTTCAATGTCATGTTTTTGGATTTATGCAAGTTTATAGAAAAACCGTATTTTTCTCTAGAAGTTTGGTTTCTAGAAAATACCATTTTTGTTTTAAGGCAAATTTTCAAGAACACAAAAATGGTTCAAATTGTTTAGAATATGTGTTGAATTTTACTCACACATATTTGTATCTCAGAGATCTAATAAGAACTAATTTTTGTGAAATTTATGTGATTTTATGGGATTTAATTAATGTTAAAAACTCAAGTTTTTAGTCCCTTAAATGTTGGACCAGGCTGTTTGCCGGTCAACCGGACCGGTCGACCCAGGCAGAAGTCGGTCACCGGTCCGGTCGACCGACGTGCACAGAAGGTGCACGTAGCCCAGGCTGGGAGGCCGGTCGACCGAGTCGGTCGACCGCCAGAGAGCTTCTGCTCTCTGAAAATGGCCCCGGTCAACCGACCGTCGATGGCAGAGAGCTTTGCTCTCTGTTTCCAGTTTTCGGTCGACCGGCTGGTCGACCGCCCGGTCGATCGGAAGGGCAATTTTGCCCTTGCCTGCTGCCAACGGGCAGAAATTTTATGGGACTATAAATACCCCTTATCTTTGGCTGTTTTGAATAAGTTTTTTAAGAGCAAAATTCTCATTCTTTCTAGTGTTCAATTACAAGTTTTTAAAAGAGTTTTAGAGCCAAAAGATTGATCTTATCTATTTTTAAAGGGTTGAAAAAAATTAAGAAAAGGAGAAGTCTTTGGGATTAGTTTTTGTTCTTCATTTTCATTTTATTCTAGAAGTTTTCCCAAGAGTTTTTCTTTGTGTTTTTGATTTCTAAACTCTTTATTTTCTCATACTTGAGCTATCATTTCTATCCTATCTATTAGGATCTTGTTTTGTGAGAAAGAATTGTTTGTGGTCTTTGTGATCACCTAGAGTTGTAATTCTTCCATATTTTGTGATATCCCTCTAGTGAGAGGTGATTGTGTTGATATCCCTCTAGTGAGAGATGATTGTGGAAGTGGTGATTGAGTATCCCTCTAGTGAGAGGTTAATTATTGTTTCGCTAAGCACCTATCCCTCTAAGTGTAGAGGTGATTGTGTTGTACCTTGCTTCTAGTGAGAGGTTGTATTTGTTAAGAGACGAGTTGTGTACTCTCAAGTTGTATTTATCCAAATCCTCAGTAGAGGTTCCCTGTGTGGGAAGTCCTGTGTGGACGCTATAGTGGAAATTTTTTTGTGTGAAGGCGGGGACGTAGAGCTGTGTGCTCGAACTTTGAAACATATCTTTGTGTTTGCGTTTGATCCACTTTCTCTAACTCTTTCTCTCTCTTATTGTGCATTGCATCATATTCATATCATATATATGCTAGGGCTTGATTGTGTGCCTCACTTGTGTTTAACCAAGAGAGCTTCATATAGCACCTCAACTCTTATTTAGAGGAATTTAGAGGAGATAGTCCAGAGACCTTCATCGAAAATTTGGCTACACTCTTTGGTTACACTAAGTGTGTTGCATTAAGTTTTTAATTCCGTATTATTTGTCATTAGCTTAGCCGGACACCTATTCACCCCCCCTCTTGGTGTACTTTCAACTCTATGGTTGACCTGGACGGTTTTGAAACACTTTGGACCTTTCTATTGGCAGCAAGCTCTCAAGATTGGAGTGGCAATCTTCTGAGATACCTTGAGCTCGATCTTGTCTGGATTACGATCTTTACGAGTGTACTATTAAAATCTTTAAAGCCACAAGAGATGATCGTCGTGCAAATCCAGATACACGGTCCGGACCTCATCGGTACTCTGAGCTGGTTTTCAGTGTACTATTGAACTGGGAAAAATCGCCAACTGCTTTTTCCAGTATACTGTTGAACTAATTACTGAAGTAAAGACTGAATACAGGTCTTGTAGACGTGAAGGTAATGTTGCCTTAGAGAAGCCACCTCGTCTGAAGTAGAAACACAACTCTCATTCATTGGAGAGACACAAGAATCCAAGTGGAGACACAGCTTTCACTTTGTTAAAGAGACGTGACTCTGTTAGAGTTGAGACACAGCTCTCTTGTTTTACCCAAACACGAACTTGATAATTCTTGAAGAGATGCAGTTTTTGAAGTGGAGACGCGGATTTCTCTTCATTGAAAAAGACATGACTCTGTTAAATGCGAGATTTGCGTTCCGGGTGTGCTGCCATGTGTCTGGCGGAGCTTGAAGAGACATTGTTCTCTTAAAACGCGAGGTCCGCGTTCTGGGCGCGTTGTCATGCATCGGCGATGATTGATTTTGAGATATAGGCCTCGTATCTTGGCTGATTACTATGTCTATAAAAAGATAGCAGTCTTTCAAGAGTCATCATTAGACTCTTTTCTTCTCCGTTTGAACTTTACATCTAGAGCTTAATAACTAAAGAAAAGCTTTGATCTTTTTCTTCCTTTTTTCTCATCTTCTCCAAAGAATTCACCATCAAGATGGCCCAAAGACAAAGCCTGTGGCTTCCTCCTCGAACGTCATCGCTCCAGACGTTCAAATTGGAGGTTTCTCTACACAAGAGGCCCCCATTTCAGGTAATAAGACCGACCAAATCGGCTTTCTCTATAATAACTCAAAGAGTTATCTTAACTCTTAAGCTTCTTCTGAGTTGAACCACTAATGCGAGGCTCATGCACGTATTTGATTTTCAGATGTGACTCTTGCACTGGTAGGCAAGACGCGGGTTTGGCGACCTCTGCATCTTCGCTTCATCAGCTTGAGTCTGCGTCTACTTGTTGAATGTGGGCTTCATTGAGCCTTGCGTTTGATCCTAACATTTAAATTCTCCAAGTGGTGAAGTTCAGACACGGACTTCATGTGAACCTCGCGTCTCTGAGGTTTGACATGGGTTTCACTGTCTCGCGTCTGATTCTAACACTTAGAGAAATTTCTAAGTTGTGGAGTTTAAAATGCGGACTTCATGTGAGCCCCATGTCTTCGAGTTTAGATGCAAGTTTCACTGTGCTTCGCATCTTAGTCATTAGACACGTTCTGAGGTGAACCATGCATCTGACCTTCAACACTTTGACAATTTTCAGGTTGCTGACTATTGTGTTGTCCTTTTTGCAGTACGATACTGATCGGTCGCTAATATTGCACATTCATTATCATATTCTCATACTTATTATAGAATAAACTATGCTTTTTTCTAATTATTGTTTAATTTATTTGCAGGCCCATTACTAAAGGAGAGGGAAGAGAAACGAGCCCAAACGCCCATCAAATTCTGATTTAAATCAGAGTTAATTCGAAGTCAGTAAATCGGGACAAATCAGGTCGGTTAAGATCGTTTTAAACCAGTTAGAAAAAATCTCTACAAATCTATTGGTTACAGCCCAAGATCAAAAGCCATTTCGTCATAATTTCGGAGATAAAACTGAAAATCTAGCTGAAGATAAAGTCAGATCCCGAAACCAGGCAGCTCCACCCCTTGGCTGTGGACACCTGGCCACAGTAAGGCCGCCAAAACGAGGGCTTTGCCGCGTTTTCGTTGCTTCGTTAGGGAGTTAGGGGGAGCGTTTGCTCCCCCTATCTTCTTACGTCTATCCTCGTTGGTTTTTGCCTATAAATACAGGGTTTTTCAGAGACCAGAAGGAGCGATCATGCAGAAATAGATTATAGGACAGTTTTCATTCTTTTGAGTATAAGTTTTTTTTTTATTTCTTTCATGTAATTTTTATTTTCTTTATGTAACTGAGAGGAGAGGATACTTTCAAGGAGGGATAAGAGCAAGCTTTTACTGAAGATAGCACCGGTGTAAGTGATCTTTTCTTCCATTGTTATTTGAATCGAATTAAAGTTTTTTTTTCTTCTTTACTCTTGTTTTCGATTACTTCTCTCTTCTGTGTTTGTGGATTCAAATGAAGTCGATAGCCTCGAAGTTGCCTTGCCCTTACAAGTGTCGTTGATGGCTTATGGTGATGGATACCCATTTCTATAGTAGTGTTGCTTGCCCCTTCAATTCATAGTGTAATATGGGAATGGGGAATATCCTATTTGTCATACTTCGCTCGCTTTCAAGCAAAGGTACATCACCAATACGGGTCAAAGGTAAGCAGGCGGTGAAGAGGTAAGTAACTTTTTTTTAGGTTTTAGTTTTTTTCTTTTAATTTTAGTATAAATTACCAACACCACAATATTCCAAATTTCTTTCAATCTTTTTCAATTTCTTTGTACATATCCACTTACATTTTCTCCACCTTCACTATCGACTACTTTCTTCCTAACTCACTTTAACCTAATTTTCCCTTTCATTTAAATAACAAAAGAAAAACTTTAACCATTCTTTATAGCATAAAAGAGAACTTACTAAAAAGCTTCCATCGTCAGTCCCTCCTTGTGGATCACGACCCGCATAGCTACTTGCTATAGCGGTAGAATTGAGCACCTTACACTATTGTTATAAAAATTCTGAAATTATGTATCTTGTGTGCAGGTAAAACACCTCAATCAAATTTTGCCGCCGTTGCCAGGGAGGGACGGTAAGTTATTCTTTTTTTAGATTTACATTTTTTGTTAACTTTCTTCTTTGTTTTTGGTGTATAGATTTAACAATAAGGAATTTTTGCTGCAATGGACATATAAGTGGCCCTGGACTCTACTTAGGAAAGCAGAGCCCAAAAGCCCTCAGATTTGCTACATTCCTGTGGCAATCTGAGTGAACTACTAAGCTGTATTTTCTGCAGGTTGGCTGAATTGCATAGTTTAATATCTGTAGTATTTATTTCCTTATTTGACTCACTATATATACATTTCTAACTCAACAATAAAAAGTTGATTATAAATGCTAAAAATGATTTAGACTTTACATTTAGGCACGTGTCTATTTCATTACATTTTCTATTTACTGTTGAAGAGTGCTAGAGCCAAGGTATGTGTGCATAGCATTTACCATAAGGTTCATTCTTGTATGAAATATTACTTGAGTGTTAATTTTTTTATATAATTGTACACTGCACTAATTGATTTAAGGGTTTGTCCTATAAAAAAGATAAGGTGGGGAAGTCATTACCCTCCATTACCCCACAAATAATCTCCCCACTCACTAACTCAAGCCTAACTAAAACTGAATAGACGTTGGCCCTAGGGACATCTCAGACTCAAATAGGAGACTGGCCTAAGTAGGAAGTTGATTTGAATCTGAATCTTGCCAAATCGGTGACTAAGGTTGGGGATTAAGGGGCGAAACCCCGAAGGCTGGTGGTTTGGCTTAATTAGACCAGTCGCTTCTGTGCAGATACCTCCCACCAATCTTACCCCTCCCTGGCCGATTAACTTGTGATCAGATTCGGCAACATACCTCCTGTGGATAGTCTAACCAGTTAAGAGTCGTCTAGGTCTAAGTTTTACCCTAACTTAGGTTAGATTTTTTTCTTTTTATTTGTTTGCTTTTTTGTTTGTTTATCTTTGTTTGTGTTTAACATTTGTGTGTGATATGGCTTATAACAATATTTTTTCAATTATAATAGTAATCCATATTACACCCTGACCTCTTTTCGGATATTACCAACCCGGCATATCATAACTTTAACCTAGTGTGCCGAATTGGTCTTATCCGAATCAATATAACCCATGCCCCCAATCTTATAACCATAATTTTCAAAATAATTTTAACTCTTCGCAGAGTCAATGGGGATTCACCTCCTCCGAGCCAATTTTCAACTAACTTGTCCTCTTTATCCACCTTATCCACAATATTTCCAAGATTCATACTCAATTCCACCAGTTCAAAATAGAAAATCATCAATCTTGGAAATGAGTATGCACGAGTCCAAGCAACAAGCACAAAATCTGACGAACTCATAATCAGTACTTCATCTTTTCAAGTCCAATCGTAACAAAACGATGAAACAATAACCTATGAAAAGATGCTTGAAGCCATGACTCAAGCTCAAATCGCTCGTAATCATGACATAGATATGATGGTCCAAACTCTCCGTTCTCACCGTTTGACCATTTTTGATGTCATTCTGTTAGAGCTGAAGAATCATGTTGTTTTGGAAAACAAGATTCCATTTCAGCACAACCATTTGAACTTATCCAAACTCTAAATTTTGAAAATGACATTGACAGTTTGGCAAATTATCCCTTTCCTGAAATTGAACTTGAGGATGAATATGATCCTGAACCTCAACTTGGTGATTCAATTCTACTTCCTAATTCAATAATGACTTCGGTATCTTCACCTGATTTCAATCTTTTTCCCGAGTCAACATTGGATCCTGTGCCAATTCATCATGAAATTGAATCGCCCATCTTTGATGATCATTATATTGAACTTGACCAATTTCATATTTTTAAAAGTCCTATTGACAAATTGGCAAGTTCTCATTTCTATGAAATTGAACTCAATGAGAAATGTGACCTAGATTCTCAAATTTGTGATCCAGTTTAAATTCCTGGATCAATATTGACTCCTATTTTGTTACCCAACTTGAGTAATATTTTAGAGTCAGTTTTGATTCCCACACCTGTCATTCTTGAACTTGAATCACGAATATTAAGTCACATTCCATTATGGTGAAATGAATATGAATTTGAGTTTCAACTTCTTGATTTGGACCCACTTCCTGAACCAATATCGACTACTGAACCTTACTTGACTTAAGTCACTCTCCTGAGTCAGTATTAGTTCCTGTACCTTCTAAGTCCAAGTCAATCATTCCATCTTTTCACACTCTATTTTGGGACAAGGGTGGTGATAAAATTGACTCCAAAATATTTGTAAAATTTAAAAATTAGATGGGCTTAAATTCTTAATAAAACTCATTCATGTATACATCATTTTAGTGGGTTATATTAAAGAGATTTCTGGTGGGTTCCTCCAAACTCCACGCAAATTCGATTGGCCGCATTTCGTGAACCATTAGACCATCACCGGAACCACCACCTTAAGATAATATTTTCCTTCCCTTTCTTCTTTTTCATGCATCTATACATTAATTCACATATTGAGGACAATGCATGAGATAGGTGTGGGGGAGGGTCTAATATAACAAGTTTTTCTTTTTATAAAAAAAATTAACATTTTCTTTACTTTTAAAAACTTTTTGAAAATAAAAACAATATTTTGACATATGTTTTGTAAGAAATTAAGTAAATTTTAAGGAATAGGATAATCATAATTAGGATTTCTTATCCTTGGTCAAAATAAGATTATTTGTTTGATTTTTAGGGTTAGGAAGAAAATTTATCAAAGTAATTTAGTTTTGATCTTTACCTTAACGAAATATGCACACTACATATACTTACACACTTAGGGTTCTAAACAAAGATTCTTATGCCTTAAAATAAAAAAAGAAAAAAAGAAAAAGAATAAAATATATCTATGAAAGATGAACAATCTAACTATTGATTAGCTAGGTGCTTTGGCCTAAGCAAGCCTTGGTATTTATGCGAAAGATGATTAGATAAGTTTGAGAAAAAATATATAAAAATTCTCTGATTAAGCTGGGTATTTGTGCCTAATAAAACATAAGTATTCACGCCTAAAAGCGATTCATATAATAAAATCCTTAGTTTTGAGGCCTTGTTTACTCGAATCCTCAAGTCCTTGGGGTGTTTTCTCATCCGGTGCCCTAAGACCGTTTGGTTTGGGAGTCACCGATTAAAGGCTCGTTACATGGGCAAATTAGAAAGCCTAATAGAACTAAGAAATAATACCAAAAAAAAAAAAAAAATAATAAATAAATAAGGCATAAGCGTTAGAGTTAAAGAACCCTTAGTCAAAATTTCATGGTCACAAAGGTGCATATGACTTAGGGTAATTAATGAACTAGATGAAGTACAATTTGACTCTTACTTTGATTGATAACAAATTTTTGAATAGAGACTAAGTTTAGGAATGAAAAATTCTGTTTTCCTATAACTTATAGATTATTTAAATCTTACAATAATATTTCAAATATTTTTCTTTTCAAAATGTGTTTTCAAAATACTAACATTTTTCTCTTTCTTTACGGATTTTGTGGGTGTAATCCACTGAAAACCTTCACGAAACAAAACTCATCCTCTAGGAAAACCTAGAGGTTTAACGGCTTGTTGCGCATGCTCAGTGCAATGCGAAAGTGGTCTAATCATTTTTTGTTTAGTTGTTTTGCTCAAGGACGAGCAAAAGATAGGTATGGGGGTGTGATCGGTCGCTAATATTGCACATTAATTATCATATTCTCATACTTATTATAGAATAAACTCTACTTTTTTCTAATTATTATTTAATTTATTTGCAGGCCCATTACTAAAGGAGAGGGAAGACAAACGAGCCAAAAGCCCATCAAATTCTGATTTAAATCAGAATTAATTCGAAATCAATAAATCAGGACAGATCAGGTCGGTTCAGATCGGTTGAAAACTAGTTAGAATAAATCTCTACAAATTTGTTGGTTAAAGCCTAAAATCAAAGGCCGTTTCATCATAATTCTGGAGATAAAACTAAAAATCCAGCTGAAGATAAAGTCAGATCCCGAAATCAGGCAGCTCGACCCTCGGCTGTGGCCACTTGGCCACAGTAAGGCCGCAGAAATGCGGGCTTTGCCGCATTTTCGCGGCTTTGTTAGGGAGTTAGGGGGAGTGTTTGCTCCCCCCTATCTTCTTACATCTATCCCCTGTTGGGTTTTGCCTTCAAGCGAAGGTACATCGTCGATACGGGTCAAAAGTAAGCAGGCGCTAAAGAGGTAAGTAACTTTTTTTTAGGTTTTAGTTTTTTTCTTTTTAATTTTAGTGTAAATTTCCAACACCACAATCTTCCAAATTTCTTTCAATCTTTTTCAATTTCTTTGTACATACCACTTTCATTTCTCCACCTTCTCTGTCTACCACTTTCTTCTTAACTCACTTAACCTAATTTTCTCTTTCTTTTAAATAACAAAAGAAGAATTTTAACCATTCTTTGTAGCATAAAAGAGAACTTATTAAAAAGCTTCTATCGCTAGTCCCTCCTTGTGATCACGACCCGCATAGCTACTTGCTATAGCGGTAGAATTGAGCACCTTGCACTATTGTTATAAAAATTCTGAAATTATGTATCTTGTGTGCTGGTAAAAAACCTCAATTAAATTTTGCAAACCCTTTGTCTAAGCAATGTCATTTGGAAATGTAGGTGGTGCTGACTCGAACATGATCTTTGTTCTTCAGTGGACTGCTCCTGTGACCACTGGCAAATCAAAGAAACCGGAGTCGGATCAACAATGCCAGTATGCTTACTCTCTGGGAAATCATTTCTAACGGTCGGTTCAAATCAGATTCTCGTGCCCTACTAAGGAAGCCCAACTTCTTCTTTGGTGACTCGATCATGGAGGATGAGGCTGCTTTTTATGATGGAGATTACAAATGGCTTCGCCAGATTTGCAAGAGGAGGTCTTCCTCCCAAACATGGAGCGAATGTATCCCCTGGCCTACCTGTAGCATATGTCCATAATCAGACAATGGTTGGTCAAGCCAATCTCTGGTGTTCTCTCGGCAAGATAGGTGCTCGTGAATCCTTCGTCGTTGGCCATGGGAGGGATGTGCTGGGTTGCAGCCTAGTTGAGTTAGAGCTAAATACCCAACAAGGTAGACCCCACAACTTGTGGCCACCCTCATCAAACAAAACCTGGATGTGACAGATGACTTTCCACTAGAATTCTGTGCCATTGGATGGATCCATTCTACCGACAAAATATGGTGGGGCAGAATGATAGGGTTTGCTCTTGCAGAATTTGAAGACCTTTTACTGCAGGCCGACTGTACGGGGCCGTGAGAGCTGTCTAGTATGGCATTCCACAGCACCCAACATTTCTACGCTATCCTGGAGTGGTATAATTCAGAGACCTGCACGTTCTTCACTTCCATCAGGGAAATGGGGCGTGCCCTCCATGGATGTACGAAGTCTCAAGGCTAGTGATTGGAGATGCCCCTTACGAAGAATACGTCCCGTCGTCAAAAGAGCTACATCTGCTGAAGAAGAGCGATCCTCTAGTGTACGAGACTTATAGGAGGTATTGTCCCACTTCCACATCTGTGGAGAGGTGACATGATGGAGGGTGGGGGAGTTAAGCAGATATTGTAGGCAAATTATCTATTCCTCAGGGTGAATAAAGCTGACCTGATGATCCGGCTAGCTCCCAGCACTGATGAAGAAATAATTACAAGGATCAGTGCATCCACCAGATCATACGCCACAGAATCTAATGAGAATACTTTCAAATCAGACACGATTGTTTAGAGCTTCCACCATCAAGTCAAAGTCTCGATGTCTGACCGGGCACTATTGGTGGGCTTCCTTATGTTGTGGCTAAAGCGATGTGTGGTGCTGACGCTACCGCATGAGGTGATCGTCATTGACACGGTATACCCGACTGTTTTACTTGCTAATGGGAAGTCGATTGCTCTCCTCCCAACAATGGTAGCCAGGATTCAGAGTGGGTTACGGGTGCTAACGAGAGCTTCTGTCAGGTGAAAGTTATTATGGACGCAAAGGGCAACCCAGTCAAGGATTCTAATGGTCATCCCCTGGTTAAGACTCTCAGTCGAAGGGTTGAGCTTGCATACACATATCTGATGATTTGGTATGTGATGCATTGTCCATCACTAATGACTGTCATTTCTGTCTCAGAATGTTTTATACCTTTCGTGCAGCGGTTTGGAGAGTTCGAGGTGGCTGCAGTACTACATGTTCTACATTCGGAAGACTATTCTGAATGGGGCCAACTACCAATTGTAGGATCTAAAATATTATATCAACACAACACTAGAACAAAGATAATTAGCGTTAAATAAAAAAACTTGCAAAAAAGGAATAAATCTCAGGAATTATGTAAACGCAAATACAAACACAAGAGATTTTATCCTGGTTCGGTCCTCTTGACCTACATCCAGTCCCCAAGCAACCCGCTTGAGATTTCCCTTTCCTTGATTTTGTACACCCAAAATCAACACCTGTACACCACTTGACAAAACACCTTTTGTCAAATGTGTACAACTCTTCTTACATCAAGAAGACAACAACACCTTGTACAACTTCTCTTCTACACCAAGAAGACGCCCTTGTATAATTCTTCTCTTTGAGTGATTACAATAAATCCTATAAGCCTGAGATTTGTATGTGATCGTGAATAAGGACTCTTATATGTGGACTCTCAGAATTCTTCCCTAGAGGATTGGAATTTGTGTGAAGAACAGAAAGTGGAACTAGTTTTCTAGAAAACAGAATATTTCAATAGAGTTTGGATAGAAAACTAATCATATGAATTGGTGTCTTTTGCTTAGGGCAACATCCCTATTTATGTCTCAAATCTATGGTCAGTTAGGGTAGTCATCAGAACAAATTTGAATATTAAAATGTTGAATAAATAGACAATCAATAACTGTTTAACAGTACAAAAATTGTTATAAATCAACTAGGGTGGGGAATAAGTCGACGAGTATAGGCATTTTTGACTGTGTTAGTCCACTAGTCAAGATAGCAAGTTGACTACATCAAGATTGATACAGATATGAAAGTTTCTAGAAACTACTATTATTCAACAACCAGAAATTATAAGTCAACTAACATATATTAGTCGACTAGTAATGTTGATAAGTCCTAACAATCCTATTAGTCGACTATCAGAAGGGTCAAGTCAACTAATAGGAAAGGTCAAGTCTACTAATAACTATTTTGTGTGTGATCAGGCTTTTAACAAATATCTAAAATCACAAAATAGTACAATTTACATTTTATTACCATCAAATAGGTTCCAACAT